>JALGBA010004177.1:0-120000 GCA_023970755.1 Azemiops feae | reverse complement strand
TCTCCAGATTCATATTTAATACCACCATTGAACAGGCCCAGTTAAAAGGAAAGGAATACAAACTCTGATCGATAAACATACATTTGTCAATATTTTTTTCCTGGTGGAGGAAGAAAGAAATGACCTCACATGTGTCAGTCAATAGATCCATCTCATTTTCTGGTGTTTCAAATCTGCCAGCATCGTTTAATTTGACCAACTTTAAATTAATCATCTCTTGTTTACATCCATCAAAATGTTTTTAGCTGCCAGGGCTGTCATCACAGCTAAGAATGGACCCATCTCTCTCTTTTTTTTATGGCTATAACTAAGGATTAATACGAAGCGTAAGTAGCCGGCTTTCTTTCAGATAATTACAGAACTGAGTTATAGTAATTGCAGAATATTATAGTCAATAGATCAGTCACTAAAGAGGATGCAACAGACAATGAAATAGTAATAGAATTATTTTGCATCCTCCCTGTATTGCAGTGGAGAGCAAGAAATTCATATCTACATCTCTAAAACATTCAAGCAGTGACTGGAAACTCAAAAATCAATACGAGATGCATAGACCTCAGCTAAGCCCAAGGCCCAGTTCTAGAAGGCGTCAACTCAATTTTAGGACCTGTTTTCTATCTTAATCTGGAAGACGTAGAGAGTAGAGCAAATACATCAAGTATACCTTCACGTTCCCTTCAAACAACCATCAAGTTCTTTTCCTATTACATCAGTCAGAAGGACTGAACATGTGTATACCACACAGCTTGAGCAAACTCTTTCTTAAAATCCCTCCAGTGAAGCATGCTTTCAGAATTACTGATCTCGTTGTATTTCTTAGCTTCTGATTGGGTTTCTTTAGGAGCGATTCTCTTTCTGTCTCTAGAATAAAACTGGATAATTGCTCCGGTTGTTGTTTTTTTTATCGGGTTTCCTGTCTCTCTCTCTACCCCGCCTGCTTCTGCCTCTGTTGCTTTTCTAATGTTTGCAGAATTCCCCCTTTGTTATTCACCAGCTTCTAAAATAAGGTTTCGGGCAACGGAAGGGGGGGAAGAATGAAAGATAGTCTGCAAAGATCCTTACCTTACGAGATTTCACGTCCAGATCTGAGGAGGAGTTGTCTAAAAGGATGCTCAGGAGTCAAGAGACAAAACCCGATCAGCCTCGGGAGAGTTTTGAACTTCCCGTGGGATCTTTTCTTCGGGGGAATGAAGCTGAGGAAGGCAACCAAACAAGATCAGAGAAGAGGACATGGTCCTCCCCGTGTCAGTGACAGGGAAGACCCCATACCCTCTCTTAATGATTCCCTACCCCACTCCCCACTGCAACAGACAGTGAGGGAACAAAATGGAGACAGGCCACGAGGGAGGGAGATAATCCTATGTGTTTCATCAGATTAGAGCAAGAAGGGGAGGAGAGAGGGAGAAAAGAGAAAGCCCCCCCCCCTAAAAGCTATGGAGATAAAGCAGTGAATGCAGCCAGACCCACCAACTTGGGGCAATGTGAAAGGGGCAGCCGATGCCAGGGAGAGAAGCCCATGCCAAACATTTTTGGAATAAAGAAGACTCTAGAGCTGGACGTGGAAGAGCTTGGGGCTCTCCGCATTGAGGAGCAGTTCCAAAGTGGAGTGGAAGGAGCTGCCTGCTGATCAGATGATGCTGGGACCACGGGCATCTTTGCCCCTGTCTGTCTTGTGCTTCCCTGCAGAGAGGGAGCACAAAGGAACGGCCACACTTTCAAACAGATCCTGAATTGGTAGCCTTGTGAATGGAGGGGAGACTGGACTTCCCTGTCTCCTAGCCCAGTAGGGTAGGACCCAACCATCACAACAATGGCTGACCTAGTAATCGTGCCAAGAATAAAAAAAGGAGGAATTCCATGATGGCCACCTAAGCCACACCTCCCATTTTATTTTATTTTTAAATTCAGAAGAAGGCAGGGTGAACCTGATCTTCCATTGTCTTCCAATGACGCTCCCGTTGTTGCTGCAGTTGAGTCCATCCACCTTGCTGTCGTCCTTTTCTTCTCTTCCCACTTTTTCCTCAGCATTGTAGACTTCTCCAGAAGCCTAGATCTTCAAAGATTATGTCCCAAGGATGATCCTTTGAGCCTGGTCATTTGTGTTTTGAGTTTTCACTCATCCGGTTGATTGTCTCAATGATCTATTTGTTTGGTTTCCTTGGCTATTCCTGGTATTCCCAGCCCACCCACCCACCCAACCTAGAAGCAGAGAAGTCCACTATCGGCAGGTTAGACTGTAGCACATATACATGTAGCATACTTGCCCTGCCTCTAAAGCCATCCATTTATGGAGCCTTTCCAATGAAATTTCCTCAAAGGCCTGATTTTGGCCTGAAACCACCCCTTGCTGATCCACGGTAGGTAACGTTTATGGAGGGTTTCCAGAAAAACATGTCCTAAAGGGCATTTTGCAAAATGAATAGAATAGAATAGAATAGAATAGAATAGAATAGAATAGAATAGAATAGAATAGAATAGAATAGAATCTAGAATAGAATAGAATCTAGAATAGAATAGAATAGAATATAGAATAGAATAGAATAGAATAGAATAGAATATAGAATAGAATAGAGTAGAGTAGAGTAGAGTAGAGTAGAGTAGAGTAGAGTAGAGTAGAGTAGAGTAGAGTAGGAATAGAATAGAATAGAATAGAAGATGGACAGTATTTAATATTTATTTGCTATGTATATGTAGGGATGTGGGTCTATATATATGTTGTACATAGTATGTTTAGGTGTGTGTCATGTATGTGTTTCACTTTGAGAGCGGGCAACTAAATTTCATTTTTGATGTGTGCCATTGTGCCCACAATATAAAAATGACAATAAAGGTTATCTTATCTTATCTTATCTTATCTTATCTTATCTTATCTTATCTTATCTATCTAATAGAATAGACTCTAGAATAGAATAGACTCTAGAATAGAATAGAATAGAATAGAATAGAATAGAATAGAATGAGTTGGAAGGGACCTTGTAGGTCATCTAGTCCAACCCCCTGCCCAAGCAGGAGTCCCTACACCATTTCTGACAGATGGCAATCCAGTCTCTTCTTGAAAGCTTCCAGTGATGAAGCTCTCACAACTTCTGAAGGCAACTTCTGTTCCATTGGTTGATTGTTCTCACCATCAAAAAAATGTCTCCTCATTTCTAGGTTGAATCTCTCCTTGGTCAGTTTCCATCCATTGTTCCTTGTCTGGCCTTCACGTGCTTTGGAAAAATAGGTTGACCCCCCTCCTCTCTGTGAGACCCCCCTCAAATATTGGAACGCTGCTATCACTTCTCCCCTGATCCTTCCTCTTCACTAGACTAGCCAGGCCGAGTCCCTTTTCAGTTTCGTGGGCCTAACTTTACTCCCGACGATTTCGAAGTTAATTACGTCCACCAGGGCCACTCTTTACTTGGAGATCTTACCAGGTGGGCTCACCCTGTGTTCTAAATATTGGGCTGCATCCCCTCCAGTTAAGATACGTTGCCAGGAAAGCGGAAGAACGGAGCTTTTTTACACTAGTTTTAAAAAAAAACACCAGAATATTTGTCAAGCTGCCCCAGAAGCCTCTGGAATCCCCACCGCCGCTTTTGGAGAAGCAAGTGGCCCCGTGCAAGTTTTAAAAAAAGAAAGAAAGAAAGAAAAAGATGAGAGATTTTTTTTATTTCCGCCTTCCCCTGAGCACGGAAGGGAAATGGATGAGGCTTGATTTAATGTGAAAGCCAAAGCAAGAAAAAAATTCATTACAATTTGCTCTTCTGCTCCAGTTCTTCATCCCGGACAGTTAAGGTCAGGAGGATGCTTCAGAGCCAGGAGCTAACCCCAATCTTTCCAGGAAGGAAGAGGGAACTGCTGCCTTGCTGGGCTCCCTTGCTACCTCCTCCCTCGACTTGGCAGCTTCTCCGCAGCCCTGAAATATTAAGGAGCTGATTTGTGACCAGGAGGTGGAGCTGGTTGTTGAACAGCCAAAGGCAGGCAGAGACGGACCCGAATGGAGTTCTTGCAGCTTCCGTCTCTCAAATCAATCACAGGTATATCAGATCCGAAGGAGGGTGTGGGGAGCAGAGGAACTGCAGCTGAGAAGAGGTCCTGTCTCACTCCTCCTGCTGCTACCACCACCACCTCAGATACATCAGAGGAGAGCAGAAGAGGACAACTGCGGGGAAAAAGTGGTGCGCTGAAGAGTTGGATCCAAGATGGAATTGAAGCTCTGAGCTGCAGGGCAACAGAAGATCCCGAGAACCTCACCGTTTCTTCTGCCTAGGTGCCATGTCTGGTAAGGAACATCCCTGTGGAACTGTTGCTCAGAGCAGGAGCTCCACCTTTGGAGATGGGACAGACGAGTCAGAGGAGGAGGGCAAACATATCTCACTTTTGGATGCTCACTTAGTGGCATCCATCGCCTGGTCTCTTGGAACGTGTCTCTGATTCAGCCAAGGGTGGTTTTTGAAAGTGGGAGTCTGTCTTACTTCTCTCGGCTTAGCTGATATTTCTGCCCGGCTGGACCGAGCAGACAAGGTATGGAGTTAAGCTTTAAGTTACCAACTGCTGATATGCAGAATTAAGAATCGGAGTAGATGCCCCAGGTTCTCTCTTCCACACCCATTTGCACAATCTGCAGGAATATCTCCAGCCTAGACCAGAGCATCCTCTATCTGAGTTTTAGAAGTACAGACCTCTATTTTGAACTTGGGCTGTAATTTTCTCTTTTTTAAAAAAGTGTATTGTTCTTAGGATGTAAAGAGAACAGCCATGGTGATTAACAACTGTGCAGCAAATTCCTTTCTCAATACATCTACGGCGTTCTCCACATTTTACCTTTACTTTGTCAGGGTATCTGCTCCCGTATCCAACTCTTTCTAATCCTCACGTCTGAACTGCTGTTAAATTCTTTGCGGGCTGAAGGAACGTTTGACAGAGTTCCTAAATCTGGGTTAAAAGCAAATCCTGAGGAAATAAGATCTCAGACACCCTTCAAGAGGGGTTGAGGTCTGAGGGACTTGATCAAAAAGAGAGAGTTCCAGGGAGTCAGAGAAAAAATTCCACCCCCACAGAGAAGATTTTTTTTCCTTTGACATATTTCTGAAACTGACGTTGGAAACTAGGCAGTAATCACGCCTAGCAATCTCTACTCACCAAGTCCTTGTAAAGTTAAGAAAATGAATACAGGTAATCCTCAACTTACAACAGGTCGTTTAGTGACCCTTCCAAGTTTCAACAGCACTGAAAAATGTGACGTGATCATTTTTCACAATTATGACTGTTGCCGCATCCTCATCGTCAGGGGATCAAAATTCAGACGCTTGGCAACCGGTTCGTATTTACGACGGTCGCAGTGTGTCCCGGGGTCACGTGATCCCCTTTTGTGACTTTCTGAAAAGCAAAGTCAATGGGGGGGAAGCCAGATCCACTTAACAACCATGTTACTAACTTAACAACTGCAGTAATTGACTGTGGCAAGAAAGGTCGTAAAATCAGGCAAAACTCACTTAACCAAGGTCTCGCTTAGCAAGAGAAAATTTGGACTCCATTGTAGCCGTAAGACGAGGACTACCTGTATCCCTTTCCAGCTATTGTAGTTGTTCTGCCTCTTTTTCCAATCTAATGAATGACAATTATTTCAGAGAGAGAGAGAGAGAGAGGAACCCTGAGGTCCCACTGACAAGATCACCGAGCTTTTCTCTGTCATTTTTGAGATGCAAAAGCTAAGGAGATGTTCTGCCCTTCAGGCTAATGAAGAACGTTCTATCTTTTTCCAAGCCAGACTCCTTGCTGCATCCTTAAAAATGCACTTCAATCTGCCTTTATTTATTTTATATCTCATTTCACTTGTCCGCTGCCAGAGGAAGGAAAAGACCTTTGCATTCCTGTCGCTCACGGCCTGTCCTTAAAGTCTAGCCAAGTGATTGCGTACGAATGCAAGGAATGCAAAAACGAGAATATTCTGGACGTATTCAGCTTCTTGCTGTTTTGCTGTTTTCCGATTAGCAATGCTGCATTTTCACAAAACTGTGGCAGGAACTTTTACATATAAATCAAGCCTGTATCGTAATCTGCCTGAATCCATGTTGATGTTTACAGGTCAGTTTTAAAATATTAATGCTGAACTTTCACGGAAAATGGCCAGTCTCACTTCCTGGTCAGATTATTGCAGCCACCAGCCTCCTCCTCCACTTAAAAGTCCCTTGAGCATCATACTTACAATCTAGAATCACAGGTAGGGATGTGCTAGCTTGCCATCGTTTCTCTGAAACAGGCACCTATTTCTAACCTAGATAAATCCAATGTCTATTAAAGCGCTATTTGAGAAGGAAATGAACCACACACTTTATTGACGGGGTGGGAGATAACCAAACAAGGGGTGAACTCCAAGCTGGCACCATAAATCAACCGTTGTGTTTTTCCAAGAGGCAAAATATTGCTATTAACTGCAAAGTGATGCATGGTTTACGTTGATGGCTTGCTAATGTCTCCTCCGGTTGAGTGCTTGTGGTTGAAAATGCTGAAGGATTGATGGCAGTTTCATTCTACTATTTCTCCCAGATTGCTCTTTGTGTTGGGACTATAGACAGGCCAAGGGCCCCAATATGCCTCCGATAGCCTTCCAAACACAACCCCTGGGAGATGTTGAGTCTTCTACTGTTGCCCAAGCCAGCTGCTTTGGGGCCAAAGAACCTCATCATGAAAAATGTCAAGGCTGTGGTGTGGGGTCCTTGGAATCCTCTGAGCTGGCTTGTCTTCGTGCAGATGTTTCATTAGCCAACTAGCTAACATCAGCAGTGCTAGGAAGGAGGGGATTTGCTCTCTGTTTACTAGATCTTACCTAGTTGGGTCATGAAACATCTGCCAGAAAACAACCAAGCTCAGAGAACACCAAGGACCCCACAGCTGAACCCTGAGCTACCAATATTCCCTTCTACCAGTACCTTCCAATGCATCTACATGCAGGGCAATCATGGTGACTCAATGGCTTTGTAGCCTAGTCCCGGAGGGAGGGCTAGCAGCAATGTCCTTCCTTTCCTTTCTTGCTTGAAATGGGGCTGATGTTCATTTTTTCCAGGATGCATGGCAACTTCAGGGGTAGGTAATTGCTAAATGTTGCTTTTAAGGAACCACTTGATTTCCCCCAGGGATCCTCAGGGGATCTCTTTCATTTGGAGAAGGGTTGGGTCTGGACCCTCCTTGAAAGAGGAGCAGTAGGGAGAATGGCTGCCCATTATACACTCCTTTGGGGTGTAGCGCAGTTGGCGATCATGACTAGGACTTCTCTGGTATTTGAACACTGAGACACAATTCTGTTTATTTGGCCTGTCGGCTACGGGACAAGAGTCAAGATGGTCCTTTCCAATTAAGTGGAAGGCACTGGGTGGAGATGTCAAATAGCCCCTGGATAAGAGCTGAGGTTGGCCTGAAAGGACAAAGAGAAGTGTGGCATACTTGAAGGAAAGTGATGGAGATAAAGCTGGAGCATTAAGCAGAAAATAAACACCTGCCAGAACGTTGGGCAATATGATTTTTTTTCTTGGGGAAGTGGATGTCTTCACTTTTGCCCTCCCTCCCCCATGCATGTGAGTCTTTGTGTACCCAGAACAGGCAGTTGCTGTGGCTGGCGGAGTAGTAGCTGGACTTCTGCTTCTGATCCTTCTGGGGATAGCCGCCTACCTCTTCTGGAAGAGTAAATATCTCAAGGGCTCTTATGAAGAACTGACTGATCCAGTCACCCCGGTTCTGCAGGAGCCAGATGTTGCTCAATCAACTTCAGTTCCTCCTCAAAATGCCAGGTACAAAGGTCCTTTCTGCTGGCCATCATCTACCCTTCAGGGACCGAGATGTAGAAGCTCTCTCCACGCCATCAAATTCTTTGGGATGTTCTTCCTTTGCCAGGGATGGGGAACCCAGTCAAGTCTCAAGTGGGTTACCTCAGTTGGGTCAGGCTTTGGGGAAGGACAATCAACCCTGGGACTCCAAGGCCTTTCTGAACACTGGGCTGGAGACATCTTCAGCCTTCATCTTCCGTTCTTCTCTACCAAGTAGCCAAAGAAGTGCACAAAAATAATGCAGGTATTTAAGACCCTAACCCAAGGATTCCAAAAATCAAACAATTATTCAATAAATGAAATGAACAGGAGACATTTTGCTCAGCTTTTCCCTGTCTGCATAATAACAGTGTGAACAATAAAATAAGCACGAATAACTTAAAGGCACACCCGATTAAGAGAGAGATTCAACAGATTTGTTTTTCCTTTGAAGAGCTGGGGAAAACTCTTCCTTCTAATTACTAGCTAATTGGAGACAGAAGATATTCCAGGAAAGATAATAAAGAGGCAGGGACGAGAATTGGGTAAACTGGGAGAAAAACTCTAGAATTTGTATCAGCCCTGGGGAAGAATGTACACAACCTGTTCATATCAAGTTCCCAACCATTGATTTCAAACCTTTGCATTGATCCGCCATTAAAAGGATGTTGAAGCATGTTTGACAGCCGTGCTTTGTAACTAAAATATCTAAGCAGACCAAATGCAGATTTTCAGAGCACGCTGTCTATTCTTCTAATTAGATTTAAGTTATCTTTAGATTAATTAATTTCCCTAGGGCGGTTGAAGAGAAATGAAAGCAAGATGTGTCACATTTCAGAATGTCTGCTAGTCCTGGGATGATACTCAAAAGTAATTTAGCCACGATTTGTAGTAATCTTCTTTGGGCAATTTTGTGGTTAAAGTTGGGTTTCAATCCCAAGCCGTCTTTCCACAGAAAAATTTAAATCTCCTGGATTTATCTTTTTTTTTTTTTCAAATTAAAATAAGGCCAAAAAGTAAAGAAGACTTGGCTTTCTGCCTGTTACTCTTTCTCCTCTTATGGTTTTAATTTTTTTCTCACTGTTCCTCCTCCTCCTCCTCCTCCTCCTTCTTCTTCTTTTCTCCTTTTTCTGCATTTCCATTTCCTGTTCTGTGATTGGAATCCTGTCTTATCCACTCAGTTGCCAAGCTTTTTAATCAGCAGCTGTTGTCTAAAAAAGACTTAAGGTGTTCCAATCTTGAAACGATGCCCCAAGGAAGTCCTCTTACCCTTCCATCTTAATTTTAGGTTGTCTATTTGGTCTTGTTTTGTCAGACCTACATGGTGGTTTTATTGCTCTTATTTTGTTCAGCCTGCTTTTATGGGCTGTTTTTGGTTGTTGTTGTTTTAACTGTCGCAGCTACTTTGCCGGCCACTGACTGTAAATAAGTACGATTATGAGAAAGAAAAAGAAAATGTAATTCTAGAAAAGGGCTGGGAGGCAACAAGCTTGATCCAATTAATGTCAAACACCCTTTTAAGTCCCTTTGATTTCAAGCGGGGCGGATTTAAGCTCCAATTTCTTCCACTTCATTTGGAAGCGTTCCAGGTATTTCAACCTTGCCTGCAGTCGTTTTTCAGAGCAGTTAGATTTCCGATATTGTTTTTTTTTTTGTTTCTTTAATATAACTCAATGCTGTGTTTGCCTTTGGACAGAGCAAAAAGTGTTCCTTTCATTGTCCCGCCCAAATTTCACCGGCAAGGGTGGACCGATATGCTAAACGGAGAACAAATTCAAGAGGAAAACGAGCTTTACGTTACTCCAGATTCTGGACCCCGATCCTCTTTCCATTCTTTAGGTAGGTCGGCACCGTTTCGGTGGCTAAAACGCCAGGAATCGGGGTTTTGCCCTCAAATCTCACCTCAGTCTTAAGTTCAATGAACATTGCTATTGCGTTGCTGTTTAAATAGTCCTTTCCTGTTTAAATAATATGGTTTCCTGTGAGGCTGCACAAACAAATGTATCTTCCATAAACAGGGGAGGAAAATGATTCAAATCGTTAAGGGTCAGGACCTATTTTGAGGGTGTAATCTGGTTCAAGATCCACTTCCTGTATTTCCAGTGTAACTCAAAACACCGTACGTGAACATTTGTTCCAGACCTGGATTGGCTTCAGACCTACGTGATCCCACAGAAATTTGTCTTTAGATAAAAGTTAAGTTTATAAGAGCTGATTAGGAAAGACGATGGACGTGAGCTTTCAACAAATGCCCCTGAAACTTTGCCTAATTTTATTTATTTATTTTTTATTTAGAAGATTTATGTGGCCGCCACTCACTCTCACTTTGGGCAGCTTACAAACAATAAAAATCCAGTATAAAAGAATAAAAAAAATAACCTCACCCCCCACCCCCAGCAACAACACACAGTCAAATGAGCCACTTGGTAATCTTTAATAATTTTTCATTGGTGGAAACATTACAATAGTGGCCAAAATTGTGGAAACCTTTTGGGAAAAGTGTATTTTTGAGGTTTGATGGCTAATAACACCACTTTTTGAGGGGAGTAGTACCATAAAATTATATATCAATGGAAAGATAATTTAATCAAGAATGTAATGCAACATAGATTGTTCAATTATCTGTACTGTATTCTATGAAAGGTTATAGCCAAATAACCAGAAAAAGGAAGCACAACTTGCTTAGGCTGATCTCAGGTAGCTTTCCTTCCTCTGATTGTAGCCAATGAGCGTGAGTGTTTAGAGAGCCAATCAGGTGTCATCTTGTTTTGGCAATGAGCCAATCAGATCACAGTAGGATTCAGTTATTGATGTCCTGGATTGAAGCTGAGAGGAGGACATTGGTCAGTGTGTTATGTGATCGCTATTAAGTTGGTTGGTTTTTTTTGTGTTCTTTCATTTAGTGAGCTTGTAAAACGTAATAAAATTAAAGCAATGGTGCAAAGAGTTGACTGGTTGCCCAGAAAGCGATGTAAAATAGTATTATTAAGTGAACAAGGCTACAGTTATAAAGAAATTAGAAGAAAAATTGGTGGAAACTTAACCAAAGGTGGCATTTCTACTGTACACTTTTCCCAAAAGGTTTCCACAATTTTGGCCACTACCGTAATCTTATCACTCCTGACTCTTTGACTATTGAGTCTAAGACAGGGGTAGGCAACCTTGGCTCTTTTATGACTCGTGGACTTCAACTCCCAGAATTCCTGAGCCAGCCATGCTGAGGGGAAAGGGAGAGGTTTCCAAGCTGAGCCATGCTGGCTCAGGAATTCTGGGAGTTGAAGTCCACGAGTCATAAAAGAGCCAAGGTTGGCTACCCCTGGTCTAAGAGGTTCTGCAGCTTCACTTTATGGTCTGCATGCTCGTTTGATCAAATGAGGAGAATGAATGTTCCTTGGTGGCATATGGTGAATTGCTGGCTTTGCAGCCCTCCCTCTGCTTCATTGGAGCAGAAGCACGCATGGAGATTTGCAGCACAATCCCGCTAAATTCAGACGTATATCCTGACGAGACCACCAAGTGCAAAGCACAAGTTTAAGGTGATGTCCTACTTAAGGGACTGAAGGAGAGAATGCAACTGTCTGATTTATTCTCCTAAATTCTTTCATTTAGATGTCTATGGAGATTCTCAAGTCATCCAGGTCATGGTTGTCCCAAAGGTGGGTTTTCAAGAGGTAATTGGACACGCTTGTTCTTGAAGAAGCTTCTTGGATGAGAAGTAAAACGTCTTCAAGGGAAAACAAAGGAAGTCCAGCTGCCTCTTGAAAAACCAATCTTTGGGTCTTTCATTTAGATTTCAGTAAATTGCCCTTGAGGTTTGCTGTGAAATTTACAACCCAGCTGATCTTGAGGTCTGTATGTCTGAATTAATACTGCTAGTCTAAATAATTGTGCAAAAAAAAAAAAAAGGAAACAGATTTCCCCAGATGAACACCTTCCAGATGCAACAAATTGTCCTGTCTGTTGACCAAGATAATTCTTTTTTTATTTCTTACTTGAAAATACACGAGTATAGCTTTCAGTGTCATATTTATTGTGGCCATTGACCAGTACAATACATAAATATTGTACAATACTAAAAAAAAAAAACCACTAGAACCGATAGACCATAGGTAGCATAAGTGAGTTTGGGAAGACACAAGTTGTTTGAAAGTTGTCAACTTAATCCCAAGATTGGATATGACTTTCCAAGGACTGCTGTGCAATTTTAAGAGAGACCCTGGACATCCACAAATGCCCTTTTAAATAATGAAAAAGGTCAAACAAAACATTTTATCGGTTGGGATTCTATGTGACGACGCAGAAATATTGTCTGTGTGAGACGTAGCTGCTTTTAATTAATGAATTAAGGGTCCATTGTAGTGGGATGATTATAAAATTTAACGAGAAATAAAAAAAATTATTTTAGGACTCATTGATTATCTGCTATGGATTTACAAACTAATTCCATGGAACCACATTACGTTTTAAGAGGTGATATGAAGTAACATTCAGGTTCTGTCTTGAAAGATCCCAGATGCAGATTTATTATATTACCGTTGATTGAAATGCATGGAGGGTCCACAGTAAACACGGCAGAAACAATTAGGTTTTAAACGTGTTTACCCACTTCATGTTTTGAACTCAGTGAGTTTGGCTGTTTCCTGTCTCTCCTCAAGCTGGAGCGTACCTCGGAGGGACCATCAATCCAGAACTCTACCGGTTCCCCGAAGACGAGAGTGAGACAGACTTCCCGGAAGGAAATATTGGCCGGCTTTGGTTCTCCGTGGAATATGAGAAAGAGTCCGAAAAGCTGCTAATCTCCTTGATTAAAGCCCGGAAGCTGCAGCCTCCTTCTGGTTCCTGTAACCCCTTGGTGAAGATCTACCTGCTCCCGGACGAGAGGCGTTACTTGCAATCCAAAACAAAACGCAAAAATCTCAACCCTCAGTTTGATGAGGATTTCGTTTTCCAGGTAAGCGTCACGGAAGACGAGCTCGACCACCGTCGTTCAGCTGTGGAAAGTTGACAGCCTGGAAATATCTGCTGTTGTGGGGGTCCTTGGTGCTCTCTGATCTTGGTTGCTTTCTTGCAGACATTACGTTACCCAACTAGGTAATGTCATCAGGGCTACAAGAGAATGGGGTTTGTGGGGAGGACGAGGAAGAGGAGGAGGAGGAGGGGGAGAACTGTGGGGTCCTTGGTGCTCTCTGATCTCGGTTGCTTTCTTGCAGACATTACATTGCCCAGATGTCAACGCCGCTAACATCAAATGTTTTTGCTTTGACAACAGATGGAGATGCAACCTTTTTCTTCTTTTGTTTTACTCTTAAGAGTTAGATGGTGCTGGGGGGAGGAATGTGCATGAGAGTTGAGCTAGACATAACAATACTAAACCTAGTGTGAGAACCAAGGTTATGGAAATAAGAGATGATAAGAGTTTCATCTGTTGGAACCATGACACCAGCTAGGTAATGTCATCAGTGCTACAAGAGAATGGGGTTTGTGGGGAAAATGAGGAAGAGGAGGAGGAGGAAGGGGAGGGGGAGGAGAACTGTGGGGTCCTTGGTGCCCTTTGAGATGGGTTGTTTTCTTGCAGACATTACCCAACTAGGTAATGTCATCAGTGCTACAAGAGAATGGGGTTTGTGAGGAGGACAAGGAAGAGGAAGAGGAGGAAGGGAGGGGGAGAACTGTGGGGTCCTTGGTGCTCTCTGAGATGGGTTGTTTTCTTGTAGATGTTTCATTACCCAACTGGGTAAAATCATCAGAGCTAGAAGGGACTGGCGTTGGCTCTTTATTGATATATGTGGCTTGCCCTGTCAGTGTTGGCAGAAGTGTTGTTTTCTTCTTGATTGGATTCAGGTCCAGGTTTTCAGCCAGCCAGTCACACCAGCCCCCAAACAATCCTCAAGACCTTACCACTCCCAAATGTTGAGCTAGGAGTGACCGACGGTGGTCTGCTTGGAAGATCATTCTCATTCGAGGGCAGACGATTGAACTGTTGGATCCAATGCTCCCTTATTCTTCACGAAACCTTGGAAAGTCTCCTATGGAGAAACTGACCAGGATGGAGCTTTACCTATTCCCAGAATTAAAGGGAAGAACGTTCTGAGCCATCTGCTCTGCCCTGAATATCCCAGATTATCTTGGTCTGCCTCACATTCAGAGTCAGATTCATCCCAACTGCTTCTCCTCCTGTGCTTCCTCCTCTCTAGATTTCAAGCGCTGTTTTATTTCAGAGGACCCTCAAGTTCTGTGTCTACCATGTTGATAAACAGAAGAAGCAGATCCTCATGGGCCAAGTTATCTTCCCACTGAAAAATGAAACTTTGGCTGAAGATGGAAAGGTTGTCGCCTGGAGAGATTTGGAACCAGATAACCTGGAGGTAAAATATTAAATTCGTTAGATGAATAAGCACAGTTTGTTTTGGTTTTTTTGTTTTTTGTTTTGTAAGCAATGAATTTGACGTTGGCTAGAATTCACAGATTATTTCACTTCCTCGGTGAGTGTTTTGAACTTGGCGCAGTCTGTGAAATTGCTCATTCGTGTGTGAGAAACTGTTATTTTATAGTCTGGGGGAGCTGTGGGTTCACCGAGAAATGGGGCAGTGAGGACAAAAATTAGTTGAGGTTGTTTTGTCTTTTGATTTGTTGGGACCTTTTGAAGGAAGTTCTTTGCTTTCTGAGCTATGCTAAGTCCATGTTGAGAGCTACAAGGATCAAGTGTGTCCTGTTTCATAATAATAATAATAATAATAACAACAACGATGATGATGATGGAAGGGACCTTGGAGGTCATCTAGTCCAACCCCCTGCTCAGGCAGGAAACCCTATACCATTTCAGACAAATGGCTGTCCAGTCTCTTCTTAAAACACTTCCAGTGTTGGAGCATTCACCGCTTCTGGAGGCAGGTTGTTCCACTGGTTAATTGTTCTAACTGTCAGGAAGTTTCTCCTTAGTTCTAGGCTGCTTCTCTCCTTGATTAGTTTCCATCCGTTGCTTCTTGTCCTGCCTTCAGGCGCTTTGGAGAATAGCTTGACTCCCTCTTCTCTGTGGTGGTGAGGTGAGATTTGAGGATTTGTGCCATGTATTTTTTTTTAGCAACAGTGGAGATTATCTGGGAATACAAATAAGGGAAGAGAGGATCAAATTAAGTCTTGATATCTAAAACGAGGTACTTCAAACTAAACCTTGATGTGTTCTTCAAAAAAGAAAAACCTGGCTTGGCATTATGTGTGACTATAATCAACATCAGACTGGATGGGCGAAGAAAATCTTACTGATCTTATTTGCCTTCTTCCCTCTTGTCAGTCAATCAGAAGAAATTTGTTGAGGAAAGGAATCAGATGTTGCTGATGTCGGAGGACATTTCAAGTTGAGCAACATTCTCCTCCTTCACCACAATACTGACCATCCACCAACATCTGGGGTGGATGAAGGAGAAGGAGAATGAATTACGGACTCATTAGCTCTGCCATTTGTAATTTAGCCATCCCACTAATTGGAGTGAATAAGAGTTCAAGTAGTGGACATTAAGATAAAAAGAGAGGAAGTATTTGATGCCAAAACAAGAGAAAATTTGGTTTACTAAATTTAAGACGGTCTGGAAATGAATAGAAAATAAGAATGTTATATCGTTTTATTAATTAGTTGATGTAAGACGGTGAGAAATACAATATATTCAAATAGATATGTATTCTGAATATTAGACTTTGTGATGTACTGGGATAATGGGAACTTGGGTTACTTAAAAAACTTGGAAACTAGAAATATTAAATGTTAAGTTAAATATTAATGGGAAATTAAAAACTGGGGGAAACTAAATTAGGACATTGATTGTCTATAAAGACCGGATGTTATAATAATATGGATATGTATAAGCCAAACATTATTGATAAATGTAAGAATGTCATTTTTATCTAATTGATTTAATAAGAATTGCCTTAGTTTAAGCAGGAGACAGTAAATACTAAGGGGGAAAAGAGAGAAAAAATTTGGAACCTGGAACTGAGGAGAAACTTCCTGACAGTTAGAACAATTAACCAGTGGAACAACCTGCCTCCAGAAGCGGTGAATGCTCCAACACTGGAGGTTTTTAAGAAGAGACTGGACAGCCATTTGTCTGAAATGGTATAGGGCAGGGGTAGGCAACCTTGGCTCTTTTATGACTGGTGGACTTCAACTCCCAGAATTCCTGAGTCAGCCACGCTGAGGGGAAAGGGAGAGGTTTCCAAGCTGAGCCATGCTGGCTCAGGAATTCTGGGAGTTGAAGTCCACCAGTCATAAAAGAGCCAAGGTTGCCTACCCCTGGTATAGGGTTTCCTGCCTGAGCAGGGGGTTGGACTAGATGACCTCCAAGGTCCCTTCCAACTTTATTATTATTATTATTATTATTATTATTATTATTAATTATTATTATTATTTAATGTAACAGCTCGAGACTTGCACTAAATATATTTGTATGTCATTGTATTGATTAACCCAGCCGCCACGCAGCTTTTCAAATACTTAAATGTAAAATTAGAAAATCAATAAAACATTTTTTTTTTAAAAAAAAGAGTTCAAGTAGTGGAAGAAATATTATTTGTTCCAAGATTTCTGACCCGTGTCTTTTTCTGCCTCTTCCAAGCCACCGTCTGAACATGGCGATCTCCAGTTCTCCCTCAGCTACAATGACTACCTGGCCCGCCTCACGGTGGTGGTGCTGAGGGCGCGAGGTTTAAAGGCCCAGAATGAGCGAAACGGTCAGTATGGGGGATATCTATAACTATTTTGCTCTGTTTCTTTTCTTCCTTCTAAGTCAAATTTGTAGGAATAACTCTTGTCTTGTTCATGACTGTATTCTGAATGATCAGCCAGCTGACAACCTCTAATCATCAGCTGGAAAATTGACTAAACTGGCAACTTCGTTCTTCAACCGTGAGAGGAGAGCGGGCAAAAGTTACATTAAATTCAAATTAAATGTTTGAATATGTATTCCACACCTCAGTTTGGGTCTAAATTGCTACCCTGTCTGGATTACGAAACTCCAGACCACCAGATGGCAGGACTGAGATATAGTTCTTGTTTCTCTTTGCTGCCATCCAGTGGCCATTCAGAAATTTGCAGCAGCCTACAGTCAATTAAAGCAATTCCTCCGCGTACAGAACTTTAGCCCAAAGTTCCTGTTTCAAAAACTTGTTTATTCTCCACATCAAGCAATTTCATCCCCAAAGATTTTACTCCGAGACTCATTGTCGAATGTCCTCTAAATATTCTCAGATTTCAATATTTGCTTAATATCCTATCTGTATTTGACATCTCATGATCTTACGCTGCCGTGTTTGACATTTGCTATTTATCAATTGGTGTGTAAACTTACACTACAATACTCCAGTCTATTAAAAAGTGGACAAATGGGGATTTATGAGGGCATGAATAATCCTTCACATTTTATATGCCCCTAATCCTCTCTTTCCCATGGCACCCCAACTTGGCAACGTATTGAGGCATTATAAAGAAAGGGGTACAGATTGTGGTTAAAAAAAAAAGTCAAATTGGCAAATACAAGGGTGCAATCAAAACTCTTTTTATGTGTGTTGCATGTATGATGCAGATAAGACAGTCGGGGCATTGATCACACCATTGTGGCTGCCATCTTGATTTTGATTGACACGAATCCACCAGGCAGCGGGTGAGATTGGTGCTAATTTCCCCTACCTTGATAGCTTCATGCTTATGCTGTGAACACAAGATCTCAACTACAGGTGACTTCCCTTTCTTAGAACCATTTTCAAGACCTTGTGAAAACTTCTCCAAGGTCAGATAGCTGGTATTTTGTGAGTCAACAAATCACGGCTTCCTGGTGCCCTGATTTTGGGGTCTTGGCTTTCTCCTGCAGTCACAACAGGATCTCTAGGAGGTTTAACACATTTATTTTGCAAGGACCTCACTCCCAACTTGCCAAAATAAAAAAAAATATTAACCATTTCAGCTCCAGAGACATTTAGAATTAGAATAACGGAGTTGGAAGGGACCTTGTAGGTCATCTAGTCCAACCCCTCCCAACCAAGCAGGAGACCCTACATCATTTCTGACAGATGGCAGTCCAGTCTCTTCTTGAAAGCTTCCGGTGATGAAGCTCCCACAACATCTGAAGGCAACTTCTGTTCCATTGGTTGATTGTTCCTATAGCTTTTGGAGGCTAAAGGAAAAAAAGAATGGAAAAGTTGTGTATTCCTGCCCCTCTATATATCTGAGGCGAGAAGAGATCACACTCACACTGTCTGGCTGAATTTAAATCATATAGAATAGCATTGGAAGGGTCCTGATATCAAAACTATGCGTTTTGGCTTTCTGATAAGGCATCAAAAGATGATAAACTCAAAGTATTCAAAGTGCAAGACTTTCCTATTAGATGTTTGAGCAACATACATTGGATATTGACCAAACTTTATTTTAGATATATCTACATCTGCTTTGCAACAAGATCAAATTTCCCATATCCATGCTTATGTTGCTGGAAAATTTTGGAGTATTGTTGGAGGTGCAATCCATAAAATTAAATTAAAATTATATTTTGTGTGTCATTTTGGAGCTTGTGTTTGAGTACTGTTTTCTTCTCAGTGTTTCCAACCTCATCCTTTCGTTCCAGGTGTGTGTGTCAGAGTGTCACTAATGAACCACAACCAGTTCATCAAAAGCAAAAGGACCACAGCAATCATTGGATCCTCCAATCCGTTGTACAATGAGACTTTTAGCTTCAAGGTGGACCAGCTGGACCTCGACGCAACCAGTCTGAACTTGTCTGTTCTCCAAGGAGATGGTAAGCAGCTCAGGACATTGCTTTCAAGAGTCTTGGGGAACTCACGTTTATGTTTTCGCCCTGATCTTTATTTAATCCTAATGATTTTTGTGGCTTTTGTTTAGAGACATCCTCACTGGGCCGTGTGACTGTGGGGCCCTTCATGTACACCCGGGGGAAGGAACTCGAACATTGGAACGAGATGATGAGTAAACCCAAGGAGCTGGTCAAAAGATGGCACGCGCTGTCGCTTAGCAGCTGAAAACTCTTACAATAGGTAGTTTCTATTTCCATGGTGGGTCCATCTGAGGTAAAGTCCGATTCTATTCATCAGAGAAGTTCTGGGTCTCAGTGATCAAAAGACAAGGGACCACCTTTCTTGAAGAGGCTGGATCCCACGCTAGTAGATTATCTCAGATTACCCACTGAATGAAAATGAGAAGATTGTTTGATCCTAAAAACGAGACGACGCCCTCAGTTGTTGTCTGAAATGGTATAGGGTTTCCTGCTTGAGAAGGGGCTGGACTAGAAGACCTTCAGAGTCCCTTCCAACTCTTTGTTATTCTGAAATTTCCATGGACTTCCCCTGCTTACTGTCGACAGTAGAAGTGGACACTCAGATTTCCATCATGGAGTTCTCGGAAAATTTGATTCTGCCATTAAAAGAGTTTAATCCTTTAGTCCTCTCAATAGAGAAGGACATTTGCACTCCACGAGTTATTTCTCTTCCCTTAGTGCAGGGGTAGGCAACCTTGGCTCTTTTATGACTCGTGGACTTCAACTCCCAGAATTCCTGAGCCAGCATGGCTCAGCTTGGAAACCTCTCCCTTTCCCCTCAGCGTGGCTGGCTCAGGAATTCTGGGAGTTGAAGTCCACCAGTCATAAAAGAGCCAAGGTGGCCTACCCCTGCCTTAGTGAATTGTTGCTAAGGGAAATTATTTGCCTCCAATTTTGGTAGAAAACTGGCTGATATAAAGACAACAATGAGGAAAACAAGATAATCTGATCTATGGAATCACAACCGTAATGTCTGCGTTATTTTGAACTGCTTCCTGTTGTGCGAAGACTTTTTCCATTCTCATGCTGTGTGACGTAGTTCAGCAAAATTCTGTGTTGATAAAGGAAGACTTTTAGCTACTACAGGATTCTTGAAGATCAAATTATAAACCTCTACACCGGGGGTGTCCGACCTTGGCAAGGCTGGTGGACTTCAACTCCCAGAATCCCCCAACCAGGACACCCCTGCTCTACAGAAATACAAAAAAAATATCCACACAGTAGGGTTCTCAACAACAACAACAAAAAGAACCTCACCTTTTAATCTGAGATTCAGTTCAATCTTGGTCAATCCTACTTGGGATCCCCTTTGCCGTGTTCACAAATAACACGTCCATTATTTAAACAAACTTGGGGGGGGGGGAGGAAATATATCAAATAATTTCCAGAAACTCCTCCGAGAGTCAACTCGTGATCTTTTTGTAGCTATTAATTTATTCCTTAGTTCGACCGCTCTCGAGCAAAGGGAAAAGATAATCAGGAAATTAATTGAAACAGGAAAAGTATTATTATTTTTTTTACCAGAACAGGATACAGTAGCTACAAGTAGAATTAATGAGTCCGATGCTCCTTTGCAAAAACACAGGATTTTACTCTTTGCTCCATTATTATAATTATAAAGGAGTTCTGGTAAAGCAACATCGTGCCCGTTGTTGTTGTTAGTTGCGAAGTCGTGTCCGACCCATCGCGACCCCATGGACAACGTTCCTCCAGGCCTTCCTGTCCTCTACCATCTTCTGGAGTCCATTTAAGCTCACGCCTAATCGTGCCCGTTACTGGGTGGCAAATACTTTGCGCATTGTGCTGAAGTAATGTCGTTTGTTTCATTTGGGCTTATGTCCTCTACTTGGGAATCCCCAGGTTTTATGGTTTGTAAACCCCATGATTGGAGATGAGCTTGTCAATGCTAATGGCCAGATAGTACAAATGCCTCAATGCACATTGACCCACCATTGTGGCTAATGCTGGAAGACGACCATCCAGTACAGACTGGGTCAAATTCTTGCAAACCTGGTTAGTTGAGGTTCACTACAGTATTGGCAGCCCTATCGTGGTTCTAGCTCACGCACGCTCGTTTTGTAAACTGTGCTTGGGGGTGTGTGTGATGTGTGAACCCAGCTCATTGTGCTCTTGCGAACAAACTGTGATCAAGCGAATGAAGACTGGGCATCATGTTTCAACCCACCACTGTGCCGTGGGTTGTGTTCTTGGTTGATCTATAGCAAAAGAACATGTATATGAAATGTCTTTTGAGCCAGGTCTTGTATCTTTTGATGGTCTGTCCTGCGTTGTGTTTTCTTAAAATAAAATATTGCAAAGGCTGGGCAACGAGGCCTTCCCACTGTCCCCGTCATTGTGGGTCTCATCTTAAATCAGGGGTGTCCAATATTGGCAACTTTAAATCCTGTGGACTTCCAACTCCCCAAAATTCCCAGAAAGTCATGACTGGCTAGGGAATTCTGGGAGCTGAAGTCCACAGGTCTTAAAAGTTGCTGTCAAAGCAAGAACATCTGTCAGAACCATGACAGTTGCCTTAAATAAAGGGCATTTGAAAATAATAAATTGGTGCACTTTCTCTAATCATTGTGGCACGTTGTCCAGAGACCTTAAGACTCTGGTAGCAAGTTCTGCCTGGCTTCCCACACGCACCTTCTCAAAGGCCCATCCCTCACAGTTTTCAGAGCACACAACTGTGTTGGGCACAAGGAGCTCCAGGAACAAGGCCCACAAAATATTCTTGCCTACGTAGAAAGCCACTCAGGTGCTGAAAATTGCTGCTGTAAATACTTCAGAGAAGACAAGCAATGGGTTTGCTGATTGCAAGGATAAGGCTGCCTCTCCATTTTATGCTGTGCTTTGGCTGAAGGAACAGCAGAGCTCGCTCAAGCTGAGAGAGTCTGGTTTGCTGCGCTTAGCAGATAATTGTGACGTGCCACCAAATGCCTGTAGACTCTGGACTCTTTGAGGAAAGAAGAGTCTTCTATCAGGGAATGAACCTACAGGTCTCCAGATGTTGCCCAGCTAAACTCCCAGCCACACACACACACCACTGCCAGCCCCAACAGAAGATATTATTGTCGCCCAGGGTTGAACTGTGGGGTCCTTAGTGCTCTCTGAGCTTGGTGGTTTTCTTGCAGACGTTTCATTACATCATCAGTGCTAGAAGGGAGGGGGGTTTGTGGAGTGGAGGAAGAGAGAAGGGGAGGAGGAAGAAGAGGAAGACAGCTGTGGGATCCATGGTGCTCTCTGAGCTTGGTGGTTTTCTTGCAGACGTTTCATTACCCAACTAGGTAACATCATCAGTGCTAGAAGGGAGAGCAGTTTGTGAAGAGGAGGAGGAGGAGGAGGAGGACGACTGTGGGGTCCTTGGTGCTCTCTGAGCTGGGTTGTTTTCTTGCAGACGTTTCATTACCCAAACTATGTAACATCATCAGTGCTAGAAGAGAGAGCAGTCTGTGAGAGGAGAGAGGAGGAGGAGGAGGAGGAAGGAGGAGGAGGAGGAGGAGGAGGACTGTGGGGTCCTTGGTGCTCTCTGAGCTGGGTTTTTTTCTTGCAGACATTTCATTACCCAAACTAGGTAACATCATCAGTGCTAGAAAGAGAGCAGTTTGTGAGGAGGAGAGGAGGAGGAGGAGGAGGAGGAGGAGGAGGAGGAGGAGGAGAGGAGGAGGAGGAGGAGGAGGAGGAGGACTGTGGGGTCCTTGGTGCTCTCTGAGCTGGGTGGTTTTCTTGCAGACATTTCATTACCCAACTAGGTAACATCATCAGTGCTAGAAAGGAGGGGGGGGGTTGCTCCCAGTACCAGATCAACATTTTAAGATCTAGGCTTCCCACCACAAATCAAAGTTCAGCTAGGCTCCACCAAGCTAAAACCCCTAAATTACACAAATAGAGGAAACAGTTATTATATTCACTTAAGTCGGCACTTTGAACACAAACCTGTTTTCCAGAGGGACAGACTGAGAAATAGGGTTCCCCCCCCTCCTGGTATCTTTTAATCAGGAGCATAATTTAAAGTCTGTTTTTTTTCCCTCTCTTTGAAGCGTTTATTTGCTTTGCAAGCTGAGTGTATTTGGCACATCTCCTCTAGGAATTAGAGGTATTTTTTTAACGCAAATGTAGAAATTCCTGCCGGCCATTTGATAACGTAGCTGAAGCCCCCGTTTGTAAAGAGAAAAAGCTTCTTTCTGCTATTGCAATATATTTACTTCGAAAAGCGGAGCTTCTGATAGATAAGCCGGCGCAGTGACAGAAAGGCGAAAATTGAGGCTGACAAAAAAAGGGTGAGGCAAGGAAAATATATTTTTTTTAAGCGACACATTTAAAAAAAAGTTGGCAGGGTTAGGGTTTCCAGATGTCTTTTAACTCTCTTTCGGGAAATTCCTACGTCTTGGGGATAAGAGACGAACAAAGAAAACATCAGTCATCTTTTGAGTAGCTTTTAAGTAATTTTTACGAATGCGTTTTAAGAGCAATTATTTCTTTAGACAGTGTCTGAAGAAATAACTGCTCTTAAAACGCCTTCGTAAAAATAACACGCATTCATTTCCAAGACAAAAAAAAACAAACTCGTCCACTCGCCCAATTTTACGCCTTGGTGTGGTTGTGAACTTGAGTGAGGAACCTCCTTAGAAGGGGCTGCTTCAGAGATCAAGGTGGAAGTCCAGCAGCCAGGAGTCTTTCTCCAGAGGGAAACTATTTTCATCCAGGACAAAATGACTCTGGATGGTGAGAAGGTAGGACGCCTTGGAATCCGTGAGCAGAGAGTGGCAGAGATCGGCCACCAGCATCCCGTAGGTGGCATCTGAGGAAGCTTCTGCAACAGAAGAAGAAGAAGAAGGACTTCACAATCCTTCCCATCGGAGGCTCCAGAGAAATTTCTTTTCCCTGGCTAGGCCAGAGGTCTCCAACCTTTCCAGGCTCGCGGCCCGGAGGGAAGAAGAGCAGTTTGCAAATTGGTGTGCGTGTGCATGCGTGCGCGCAAACGGGGCTGGACACACTGGTGCGGCCCTAGTGGCCCCATTTGCGCATGTGCAAATGGGCCACGCAACCCACTGGTGCTAGCGGCCTGTTGGCGCCCACGCACGTGTGCAAACGGGCCCACAGGCGCTAGCATGAGTGGGGGGGGGAAGTGTGCACGCACGAGCACACGCGCAAGCCAGCCGTTTCCGCGGCCTGCTAGCCAAGAGGCCGCGGCCCGTAGGTTGGGGAGCCCTGGGCCAGGCCGTGGGACGGAAGCGTGAGACATGTGGGGAGCCTCTTCTGATTTTGAGGGGATGTATGGGATGTGAACAGATCGCCAGCCCTATTCCGAGTTCAGAAATCCATTCTGCAAGGGGTAATCCAGGCTATCCCCGAGTTCCTGGTTTCTGCTGAGAAAATGCCTGAGGGATTTTTTTTAGTGATTCCTATACAGGTGGTCCTCAACTTATGACCACCGTTGAAGCCAACTAACCAAGTCTTCCCTAGGCAGGAATCCTGTAAGATCTTTTGCACGAGATCTTTTGCATCATCCTGAGCTGCAAGGCACAGCTGGAGGGCACCAGGCTAGCTTGAGTCACGTCCTGATCTTTGAGATGGAAGGTGATCTGATGACAGAGGCCAAGGCAGGTTTACTACTCTGGGCTCTTTTGGCGCTCTCTGAGCTTGGTGGTTTTCTTGCAGACATTTCATTACCAAAGTAGGTAACATCATCAGGGCTAGAAGGGAGTGGGGTTTGAGGGGAGGAAGGGAAGAAGAGGAGGAGGAGGAGGAGGAGGACTGTGGATCCTTGGTGCTCTCTGAGCTTGGTTGTTTTCATGCAGATGTTTCATTACCAGAGTAGGTAACATCATCAGTGCTACAAGGGAGTGGGGTTTGAGGGGAGGAAGGGAAGAGGAGGAGGAGGAGGAGAAGGAGGAGGAGGAGGAGGAGGACAGTGGATCCTTGGTGCTCTCTGAGCTTGGTTGTTTTCATGCAGACGTTTCATTACCAAAGTAGGTAACATCATCAGTGCTAGAAGGGAGTGGGGTTTGAGGGGAGGAAGGGAAGAGGAGGAGGAGGAGGAGAAGGAGGAGGAGGAGGAGGAGGAGGACTGTGGATCCTTGGTGCTCTCTGAGCTTGGTTGTTTTCATGCAGATGTTTCATTACCAGAGTAGGTAACATCATCAGTGCTACAAGGGAGTGTGGTTTAAGGGGAGGAAGGAAGGAAGAAGAGGAGAAGGATCTGAGCTTGGTGGTTTTCTTGCAGACGTTTCATTACCAGAGTAGGTAACATCATCAGTGCCAGAAGGGAGTGGGGTTTGAGGGGAGGAAGGAAGGAAGGAAGAGGAGAAGGATCTGAGCTTGGTTGTTTTCTTGCAGACCTTTCATTACTCAACTAGGTAACATCATCAGTGTGAGAAGAGAGTGAGGTTTCCTCTCTGCTTATGGAATTATTATCCTTTGCTTCGTGAACGTGAAATTAAGGGATTGCAGACCAAAAACCTCTCCAGGGATATGCCACAGGTTCCCAAGGTATTACCTACAGCCTTCTTCAGCCATTCTGCGGGAATATTAAGGAACATTTTCTCCATCAATTCGGATCCCACCTGAACAGGGATTTCGTAACCCCCGTCCTCCACAGTCATCACGGCAGGTCTAAAGGAGGAAATGGGGGAGGGGAAAAAATTAGCAGCCTTTCAGTTTTGATGTTTGATGTTTCCTGCTACAAGATCCTTAAGGGTGCCATCGTCCAAAACTACGTTTTACTCGTTTATCTCGTTGTGAGACAGCAATGCATTCAACAGCAGCTTAATCATCCCTCTTAATCGGCGTTTCTCAGCCTGGCCAGCTTTGAAGACGCCTGGATTCCAACACCCAGAATTCCCTAACCAGCATGGACCAGAAAACAGAAAGCAGGTAGTCCCCGACCGACGACCACACAAAATTCCTGTTGCTAAGCGAGGCGTTCGTTAAAAGCGAGTTTTGCCTCGTTTTACGACCTTTCTTGCCACAGGGCTTCAGTGAATCGCGGCCGTTGTTAAGTGAGGTAACCCGGTTGTTGGGTGAACCTGGCTTCCCCCACAGGCTTTGCTTGTCGGAAGGACGCAAACGGGGATCACGTGACCCCCCCCCTCTGGGACGCTGCGACCGTCCTAAGTGGGAGTCAGTTGTCAAGCGTCTGAATGTAAATCGCATGACCGCGGGGATGCTGCAACAGTCGTAAGTGTGAGGAATAATAATAATAATAATAGCAGAATAGACAAGAAAGAACTGGAGAGGATAACAAAATACAAAGACCTACAAATAGAAATAGAAAGACTGTGGCAAAGGCAAGCAAGGGTAGTACCAATAGTCATAGGCGCCTTGGGTGCAATCCCAAAACAATTGGAGCACCACTTGAACTCCATTGGCATTGACAAATTCGCCATTAGTCAATTGCAAAAGGCGGCCTTACTAGGAACTGCTTCCATCCTGCGACGAGATCTGTAATACCATCAAACATCCACATCTGCCTATCCCAGGTCCTTGGTAAGGACTCAATAGGTAGACAAAAATGCCAAATCCAGTGTGAACATCTGGCTGACTGCGATGATCAATAATAATAATAATAAAGTTGGAAGGGACCTTGGAGGTCATCTATTCTAGTCCAACCCCTGCTCAGGCAGGAAACCCTATACCAGGGGTAGGCAACCTTGGCTCTTTTATGACTGGTGGACTTCAACTCCCAGAATTCCTGAGCCAGCATGGCTCAGCTTGGAAACCTCTCCCTTTCCCCTCAGCATGGCTGGCTCAGGAATTCTGGGAGTTGAAGTCCACGAGTCATAAAAGAGCCAAGGTTGCCTACCCCTGCCCTACACCATTTCAGACAAATGGCTGTCCAGTCTCTTCTTAAAAACTGCCAGTGTTGGAGCATTCACCGCTTCTGGAGGCAGGCTGTTCCACTGGTTAATTGTTCTAACTGTCAGGAAGTTTCTCCTTAGTTCCAGGTTGCTTCTCTCCTTGATTAGTTTCCATCCGTTGCTTCTTGTCCTGCCTTCAGGCGCTTTGGAGAATAGCTTGACTCCCTCTTCTTTGGGGCAGCCCCTGAGATATTGGAAGACTGCTATCCTGTCCCCCCCGGTCGTAAGTCACTTTTCTTCTGTGTGTTTGTCACTTTGAATGGCTACTAAAGGAGCTGTTGTGAGCCAAGGCCTAGCTGTACCTGTTTCTAAACTAAATAGGTAGCAAGGTGAGCTATCGCGGCTGTTACTCAATGTGGAAAGATATCCTGGCCGCTGCACGCCTTCCCCCGTGCCTGCTTAACTCTCGGCCCTGCTTAACTCAAGGACATTTTTTTCGCCTACTTTGAAGCCCAGAGTGGCACCTAACCACAACTGGGTCTCTGCACGCAAGCAATTACGGTGAGCAGAAGGACGCTGCCCACCGAGCTGGTCTTCCAGTCTCCCACGAACACTTCTTATAATCAGCAACAATTAAGTGGCAATTTCAAAGCCAAAGAAGCCAACTTGCCCGGTTTCACTCTTGAGCTAAATTATTGATACATCAAAACAGGGGCCAATTACAGCCTTATCAGGAGCCGATAAGGCTGTCGGGAACAATCTCGACAACCTTCACAGTCTTTGTAAAGTCCAAAGCGCCTTAGCGCACACTAAGGGCAGAAACCTGCCGGGCAAACGTTATTACAAGAATAATTATCCACCTTGTTGCGTTATCAACCAACAACCACGATGCTGTTTGACTCCACTGCTGCCTGCCTGCAAAACCGGGGGGGGGGGGGATAGTGAGTGAAAAAAACAACACAAAATCCAAACTCAAGTTTGGTGCAGTGGACTCCCAAATATAGCATGCAGCTCAACTCGCAACCTGTCATTTGGCGATTGCTCAAAGTTGCAACGGCCCTGGAAAAAAGTGACTTATGAGTATTTTTCACATTGATGACATCCCCGTGGTCGGATGCTCGCCAACTGACTTGTGTTTTATGGTACCGTTGCAGTGTTCTGGGGTCATGTGATCCCTTCTGACAAGCAGAGTCAATGGGGAGTTTGAGCAGGGGAGTTTTTAAGAGAAAGATCCTCAGCTCAAAATCACATGGACCAAACGGCTGGGACTAGCAATATTCCCCAAGTAGCACCGTGAAAACAGCATCGATGTTATTTTTCTGAAGGTGAATAAAAGCAGAGAGGATGGCCCTAAGCTACCTGCTCAGGCTACTCAACTGAATCTAAAACCCATAAATAAATGGAAATATTTTGAAGCAGAAATCCAAGGGGTGGACAGGGTGGTCTAAATGTAATTTGAGTGTTTCTCTTATTCAGACATCCAGACCTGTCCTCCCAAATGGACTGGTGAGGATCCTGACACAGTTACATGAGGACAGCCAAAGCAAAAACTTTGGGATCAAGTTAAAGAAACAATGATAAGGTGGGCGAAATTTTTTGGATATAGTATAGAATTAGAAAAATGGCAAAATCTTTGGGAAAGAAATTACAAACTGACAATGTCAACTTCTTACAAATAAAACTTATATAAAATGTTCTATAGATGGCACTTGCCACCAGCAAGATTAGCAAAAATGTTTAAAAACACGTCAGACAGATGTTGGAAATGTAAACACAACTCAGGCAGGTATTCTCATGTTTGGTGGACATGTGATAAAGCAAAGAATTATTGGAAAAAGATACATACTTGGTTAGAAAAGATGTTGGGAGAATATGTAGATTTTAAACCTGAACTTTTTTTTACTAGGTGTAATGCCAGAAAAGATTAACAAACAAAGACTATATTTGATTTTACACGTCATAACAGCGGCAAGAATAATATTTGCGCAATATTGGAAAAATGAAGGAATACCACCAGATGAAGAAATAATAATAATAAAAAAAATACTAGAATGCGCGGAGATCGACAGATTGACTATGAGACTGAAAGAAAAAGAAGAAACAGAATATTATCAAATTTGGGACTTATTTTACCGATGGTAGCCCTGCCTAGCCAAGTGTAGTGGGGAGGGAAAGAGCCAGCACAGGCAAGGACTTACTGTGAGAGAGTCCTCTGGAGCTGCAGATTTTACTTATGAATGGAGCCATTTGGGGAGGCTGCCTCAGCTGGCAGCCAGTACTTACATTTTTTTTCTTCTTTAAGTGCCAGCTGGGCTCCTTACTTTCCTTTCTAGCCAGTAGCTAATTCTTAAAGGGGAAGTGCCTTTTTAAGCTAGTTCACTCAGCAGCTTGTCTTTTCTGTCTCTGGAGGCCTTTCCTTGTTTGATCAATATATGGAAGAGGGAAAATATGGGGGTGGGGGTTTCAAATTCTTCCTTCAGAAGGAGATGGGAATGAGAAAAAGGGAGGCAGAGAAGGGAGGGAGGGAAGGAAGTCCCGCCTTAGCAGTTGGCCACCAGCAGCTCTGCCATTGACTTTGCTTGTCAAAAGGTTGCAGAAGGGGATCACATGACCCTGGGACACTGACCATCATAAATATGAATCAGTTGCCAAGCATCCAAATATAAATCGCATGACCCTGGGCATGCTGCAATGGTCATAAGTGTGGAAAATGGTCATAAGTCATTTCAGTGCAATTGCAACTTTGAACAGGTTTTTTTTTTGTCACCAAGTTTTTGACACCTTGCTAGGTGGTACTCAAATATTGCCATATCCTAAAAGTGGTACAATCGGTAAAAAGGTTGAAAAGCCCTGTATTAGCGTATTTAAACTCAGACAGCACGCTGGTTGAAAAATTATTATTATATGTATGGGAAAAACTAATAAAATCTTATAAAAAAATAAAAAACGAAAAACTTTGGGATCAGAATAAGGGGAGGGTGTCTTTGCCTCTCTGCTTTTTAGAGTAAGACTACAAACGGATTCCTCCAATTCCTAGGATTCCTCCAATTCCTATTATCGTTATATGAAAGTCAGATGCAACTGGAAGAAAGTCTCTTCTCTCCATAAACTGTTCTTTACTGCCCTCTGGTGTCAGCCCACCAGAAGTGACTCTTAACAGACTTAACAAAGAGTTGGAAGGTTTAGCTACACAGCTGCCTCCTGACCAGGCTGCCTTCGGACCCTCTTAAAAACTGGATGTAATCTCTGGTTTTCCAAAGTGCAGCTGTTTCAACTTTTTGAAAAGTTTCCATTTCAGCCTGGCCTCTTGGGATATTTGGCCTATGTTCTTCTGACGCTGAGACAGGCAAAGAAAAATCTCAATGTATAATATCCAAAGGTTTTGCTTGAACAATAACTGGGTATCCCACAAAGAGTTCCAGAATGTAACCTTACAAGCTTTTTAATTTCAGAACCAAGAACGGTGCAAGTGAAAGTTATAACTGAGGGGTCCTAAATAGGATATTTGCAAGCTAGCTAGGCAGTGGTCAAGACTGACCTTCAGCCAGCTTCCCAGTTTTTGGGGGAGGATGCAAGGAGAAAAATATTGTGTGTGTGGGGGGGAAATCAACTTTGAAAGGTGTCGCTCTGCTATTAGCCCCTCACACAACTCTTCCTTCCTCAATCTCCAAAAGAGATGAAAAGAGCCTCCATTTGCTAACTGTGTGCTAGGATTTCAACGACTCATAAAATCGACGTGGGTTATTTACAGATTGGTTAAATTTATTTGCCGCCTGTCTCGCCGCGGAGCTACGCCAGTCGGCTTGCAACAGTAAAAAACCAGAGAAATGAAAAGGAGACGAAACGTTAACAGTAGCAAAGTCATGGAACAACAGAATAGCCTTGAAACCGCTCGGTCCATTCCAGATAGCGAACATTAATTTACTCAAGTCTTCAAGGCAGGGCTATTTTTGCTAGACTTCCTTTAAATCACATGCGACGCAGCTACAGAGCACGTTCGAAATGTTAAACGGGAAGCTGCCGGCAACTTTAGTTTTTCATCTTCCGCTTTTTTTTCCCCCGCTTACCTGTAGAAGATTTTGACTTTGTTCAAAGGTAAGCAAGAAGGGCACTGTTGGTAGATCGCGTTGTCGTCTGTCTGCAGTTCGCAGCCGCATTTTGCGCACCCCTTGTAGGTGATCAGAGGAAGAGAAGCGAATATGTGCTCCAGGGAAGTATCAGCATGAAAGACCAGCTGTCCGTAGGACAAGGAAGCATCCGTGAAGCTCAGCTTTGAAACACAGCCCTTGACTTCGATTATTCCTAGGAAAAGCGCAAGGATGAAAAGTCTGTTTATAGAATACATTTTTTTCTTGTTAAATAAGGAGAAAAGTTTATAACTAATTCCAGACCCATTATGTAAAAGGGAGGGGAATTTATTAGTTTTTTTATTTATTTTTGTTTTCAGCATTCAGCCAGAATGTTTTTTATTATTATTATTATTATGTTTAATGTTGGATGTTTGGGTCATTTTTTTTTTTTTTTGGATACACGTTGTTGTTACTGTTGGATGTATGTTTTTTTCTGGTTTTTTTCTGTTTTGTATTTTATTCCCATTGACAAGTAAATAGTACTGGAAGTCCTCGGGTTACGACCGTAATGGAGCCTGCCCACTAGTCGTAAAATGGGACAGTCCTGTGACCCAACCTGATTCTGCAACCAGCCGTTAAGGTGCAGCTTGGCTGCAAGCCAGAAGTTAATGGCCAATTTTCAGCAAAACCCTCGTAAAATGCAACCCTGTGATTGTGGGATGCTGCCAATGCCTTAAATGCTACCCTGTTACCGAGTGTTCAAATTGCAGTTATATGAGACTGCATGGGTGTGTGTGTGTGTGTGTGTGTGTGAGGGTGACCATTAGAAATTCAGATCGGGTGGTAAGTCGCCAAGCCACCTGTCATAAGTCAAGGACTACTTGTAACTAAAATGAATGCTATCTGTATTCATGTGATTTGTAGCACAGTGAAGTTTAAGATCAATGGTAGCTGCTTGTCCGTACAGACTCAAAAGGAAAACCATGAGGGACTTATGCTCATGTGTTAAGACCACTTTACAAGGCCTTGGTAAGGCCACACTTGGAATACTGCATCCAGTTTTGGTCACCACGATGTAAAGAAGAGGTTGAGACTCTGGAAAGAGTACAGAGAAGAGCAACGAAGATGATCAGGGGACTGGAGGCTAAACCATATAAGGAACGGTTGCTGGAATTGGGTATGTCTAGTTTAATGAAGAGAAGGATGAGGGGGGACATCATAGCAGTCTTCCAATATCTCAGGGGTTGCCACAAAGAAGAGGGAGTCAACCTATTCTCCAAAGCACCTGAAGGCAGGACAAGAAGCAACAGATGGAAACTAATCAAGGAGAGAAGCAACCTAGAACTAAGGAGAAACTTCCTGACAGTTAGAACAATTAATCAGTGGAACAACCTGCCTCCAAAAGCGGTGAATGCTCCAACACTGGAAGTTTTAAGAAGAGACTGGACAGCCATATGTCTGAAAAGGTATAGGGTTTCCTGCCTGAGCAGGGGGTTGGACTAGACCAAGGTCCCTTCCAACTTTTTTATTATTATTGTTGTTGTTGGTGGTGGTGCTGTTGTTATTATTATTTAAGAGTTAATTCTTGATTATATCATTGCTGTGTCAAGTCAGAGCCCAGAGGATGATGTTCTTGATGACCCATCCCATCCATGCAGTTCCTTGTCAGTTATGAACTTTCCCAAAGAGTTCTGAGCATGGTTTTGAGAGGCGATGCTCTTTGGAAGTGAAAAAGAGACAAACGCATCACGTGTCTGATCACACTTAGCCCATGTAACGTATTCAGGCATTCAAGAGTTATATTAAGACACGGGGTGTCTTCAATCTGAAGGATCTCACCAGAACTTTTTTCCTCTAGATGGGAAGCCAAAGTGGTCGTCTTCATCAACTCTTGGACGTTCCTCCCAAACTTCTCTCGGAAGGCCACCGCTCTTTTATCATCATCAAAAAGGCACTCTAGGACCGACCAAGGCGTCGTGTGCAATTCCAAGTCCCCAGAGACGGGGTGGTGTTTTACAAAGAGATACTTAAATTCCCAAATATGAGCTAGGAAGGGGAAGAAGAAAAACGTTCGTTGTCGCTGAAGCTTTGGACAAAACATCCTACGCTTCTTTCAGAGATAAAATGATCGATAATAAAGGAGACGTCAGCTTCAAAATCCATTTTTTCCACTCTGTTCAATCATGTCTGACACTAGGAGCCCTGGTGGTTTTCTTGGCAAGATTTTTCAGAAGCGGTTTGCCATTGCCTCCTTTCTGGGTCTGAGAAGAAGTATCTGGCCCAACAGAATCCAAGTGACTTTGTGCCTAAGGTAGGACTTGAGCTCACCATCTCCAGTCTGGTGCCTTAATCACTGCACCGGTTGGCTCAAAAACTTATCCCATCTTAAAAACATTATTTTAAACAATAGTATACTATTCTACACAGCTTGGGGCAATCTCTTTTTGTGCGGAATAACTAAAGCTGTGGAAGAAGCAGTATTATGGCTCCCGGTCCCAATTAAGGGCCTAGACCAGGGGTAGGCAACCTTGGCTCTTTTATGACTCGTGGACTTCAACTCCCAGAATTCCTGAGCCAGCATAGCTCAGCTTGGAAACCTCTCCCTTTCCCCTCAGCGTGGCTGGCTCAGGAATTCTGGGAGTTGAAGTCCACGAGTAATAAAAGAACCAAGGTGGCCTACCCCCGGTCTAGGCCAGGAGTCTTCAAACTTGGCAACTTTAAGACTTGTGAACTTCAACTCCCAGAATTCTCTACCCAGCACAAGGAATTCATAAAGTCATAAAGTTGCCAAGTTTGGAGATCCCTGGTCTAGGCCAGGGGTAGGCCACCTTGGCTCTTTTATGACTGGTGGACTTCAACTCCCAGAATTCCTGAGCCAGCCATGCTGAGGGGAAAGGGAGAGGTTTCCAAGCTGAGCCATGCCGGCTCAGGAATTCTGGGAGTTGAAGTCCACGAGTCATAAAATAGCCAAGGTTGCCCACCCCGGCCTAGACCAATGTATCTCAATCTTGACTACATCTCTTTTTGTGCGGAATAACTAAAGCTGTGGAAGAAGCAGTATTATGGCTCCCGGTCCCAATCAAGGGCCTAGACCAGGGATCTCCAAACTGGGCAACTTTATGACTTTATGAATTCCTTGTGCTGGGAGTTGAAGTCCACAAGTCTTAAAGTTGCCAAGTTTGAAGACTCCTGGCCTAGGCCAGGGGTAGGCAACCTTGGCTCTTTTATGACTCGTGGACTTCAACTCCCAGAATTCCTGAGCCAGCCATGCTGAGGGGAAAGGGAGAGGTTCCAAGCTGAGCCATGCTGGCTCAGGAATTCTGGGAGTTGAAGTCCACGAGTCATAAAAGAGCCAAGGTTTGCCTACCCCTGGCCTAGACCAATGTATCTCAGTCTTGGCTACCTCTTGATCTATAGGCATGAACCTACAGAGTCTGTTGGGAGTGGGTGGCCGTAATAATGTTAATGAAACAAAAGAACTAAGTAATAAAACTGAAATAAAATCCCAGCTAGGAGAGTCATTGTTTAAAATTCTGGGAGTTTTTTTTAACACAAATGAACTTTTCACCGTCTGGTGCGCCTGCCTCTTCCTTCCTTTGATCAGTCTGATGGTGAAAAGCTGATTCGTGTTAAAACACAGGAGGGTTGTCTTGTATTACTTGTTTCTTGCATGGCCTGCATACCTAAAATTATTTTAAAATATCGAACGACTGTTTTACCTTTTTTCCTTTGAAGCTGTAGACACTGGGCTGCTGCATCTCCCCAAATGACCAGGGCGTAAGGTTGACCCTTGATTTGTTCCACCGTTAAGACGATTTTTCTTTGTTTTTCTTCTTTAAAACTATACGCAGATTCTAAGGTTGAAAAACTGGAATAATCAATAGGGTTTGCTTCCTTCTGGGCTGATGTCAACTGCCCCTCTTTCCTGGTAAGGACTGGCCAGTCTTGTCACTGGGAACTTGGTTTGACTATACCAGGGGTGGGGAACCTTGGCTCTTTTATGACTCGTGGACTTCAACTCCCAGAATTCCTGAGCCAGCATGGCTGAGCTTGGAAACCTCTGCCTTTCCCCTCAGCATGGCTGGCTCAGGAATTCTGGGAGTTGATGTTCCACGAGTCATAAAAGAGCCAAGGTGGCCTACCCCTGGACTATACAGTGCTACCTCGGTACTCGATGTTAATTGGTTCTGGGAGGCACGACGGGTACAAAAAACTATGAGTGCCAAGCAAACCAGGTGATTTACCACGTGACTCTTTGTTTTGGCTGGGAAAAAACTTTCTATCTGTCCTTTGTCCTATGTGTGAGTGACCTTCCCAGCATTGGTTCTTCCTGCCAGCTCTCTATGGCTGTTCCCCTCTTCTTTTTGAAGCAACCGTTTCAGAATGGCTAACTTCCTGTTCGCTCTCTGTGGCCATCCCCCTCTTTCTACATTAGCAACCATGGCCAACTTCCTGTCCACCCTCTGTGGTTGTCCCCCTTTTCCTATGTCAGTGATCTTCCCAGCATGGCTTCTTCCTGTCCGCTCTCTATGGCTGTTCCCCTTTTCTTTTTGAAGCAACCGTTTCAGAATGGCCAACTTCCTGTTTGCTCTCTGTGGCCATCCCCCTCTTCCTACATTAGCAACTGTGGCCAACTTCCTGTCCACCCTCTGTGGTTGTCCCCCTTTTCCTATGTCAGTGACCTTCCCAGCATGGCTTCTTCCTGCCCGCTCTCTATGGCTGTTCCCTTCTTCCTTTTGCAGCAACCACCTCAGAATGGCCAACTTCCTTTCCGCCCTCTGTGTCCGTCCCCTTCTTCCTACGTTAGCAACCTTCCCATCCTGGCAAACTGTCCCTCTGCCCTCTGCAGCCGTCCCCTCTTCCTTTTGCAGCCTGCTGGATACTAAATAAACTACGAGTATCGGGGCAACATTTTCGCATCAAAATGCGTCGAGTATCAAATTCAACCAGTTTTGAAGCAGCTGAATACCAAGGTACCACTGTAATTTTATTCAGGGCACAATAGCACAAAGAACGATTTTAGATTAATAGCTTTGCGATTCACAACACCCTTCCCTTACACCCGAAGACTTCATATTCAATTTAAAAAAATGCTTTGATTACTCCCTTCATGTTAATATATATATATATTTCTACAGGGTATTTGAAGGAATGAGATTCAAGGCTCTTGACAGTGGCATTTTGGATTTCTTTAATAGATAGAGGGAAGATAGCTATACTTTTTTAAAATTCATTAATAGGTTCTAGATGCTACATTTTTCAAAACAACCACATTTCAACATAAGGATTCCAGTGAAGGTTTATAATTAGGCTTTCAGTCTATTTAACTGGTAACTAATACCTTTTCTTTAGGAGTGGCAGAAACTCTGCATTATTATAAGGCTCTCAATTTAGGACCGAGAAGCAAGAAGATTACTTAAGTTAATCTGGCGAGCAAGAGATGAAAAGGTCCAAAAACAATCAATGATTCTGGGCACCCTCTGACTTCATGAAAACAAAATGTCTCCCCTTACATTATCTAGGAAGTTAATGATTAATGTTAATAAAGGCTGTCGCTAGTCACACATTCCTTCATATCACTAGTATCACTTCTGTCCTCAGCAAAGGATGTTGTCAAATCAGATGACCACTCAAGAATCTAAGCTTGTTTGGCCAAGAAGGAAACATCAGGCGCTCTCAAATCAACTCCTGACCTTCTTGTCAACAAGACTTCAGATGGGAGGCTACTCTGCTATTATTCCTTTTCTTCTTCTTGAGATAGACCTGGAAAGCATATTTGCATGCTTAATAGGAAGACGGGATAATCTCCCTCACAAAGAGCTGGACCCCAAGTGCTGGGTTGGTATTTTTCTCAGAGAAGGCATTCAGGAAAAAAAAAGAAATTACAAAATCTATAGTTCTCAGCCATCACGTCTCTAATGCACCTTTCCACCGCCGTGCCACACGCCAAATTTGGGGACTTCGAGAAGTTCTAGGATTAGAGACTCAACTCACCCATCAGCACTGTGACGTTGATGATTTTCAACACTGCGTGCACCAAAGTATCTGGTTTCAGCTGATTTAGAAGAACGCGTGGAACCTGGTCCAGACTCTGCCTTTGCCTTGGAGGGAGAGTTTGAAGAGGGGCGTGCTTTGCAGAAATGTAGGTCAGCAAATCCTGGAGATGATGACTGTCTACTCTATGTGAGACTTGGAAAATAAGAGAGGTTATAATTGATCTCACCTTTGGCTACGGAAGTTGCGTTATTTCTTCCGTGGGCGGTTCTACACCAAATATTACGAGCAAGTAGAACTTAGCCCTATGTCTCTGATACCATTTTATGAAACAGAGATAACCGATATTATTTTAAGCAGCACGATCAGCAAGGGAATATCACCCATTGTCCTGCTTGAGCAGGGGATTGGACTAGAAGACCTTCAAGGTCCCTTCCAACTCTTGTTCTTCTGTTATCCTGCTCTGAACTTGATATAAAGGTCAGCTTAGGACTTCCTCTACTGCTCAGTCCTTGAAGAACTAGACTTCAACGTCTTATCCTTTCTGTCTTGTCTTTTCTAATCTTTCAGTCTGTATACTGAATTTGAAGGGATCCGATTACATCGGTCGTGTTCTAGTAGGCCTTTTCAGAAGACCATCCCCGTATCAATTTCCTCAACAGATAGAATACATGTCCTTGATCAACCACTGCTAAGGCTAAGAGGCTGGGCTAAGAAAGTGGGATGAACAGCAGATTAAAAACAATTTTATTGAGCCCTAGATACACCTCATCGTTAACAAATCCAAAGGTTAAAACTGCTTTTAACCTTCAAATATTCCCTTCACGCTACAGGTCGCCCTGGACTGATCACCACAATTGTGTCCAAAATTTCCGTGAGTAAGCGAGTTTTGCCCCATTTTTAGACCTTTCCTGCCGCAGTTGTTAACTGCAGTTGTGAAGTTAGTGGCACGGTTGTTAAGTGAATCTGGCTTCCCCATTGACTTTGCTTGCCAGACAGTCACAAAAGGGGATCACGGGGACCCTGCAACCGTCATAGATGTGAACCGGTTGCCAAGTGTCTGAATTTTGATCACGTGCCTATACATCGTTTGTTTAATAGACCTGGAAAAAATATATTCCTATTACTAAACGCTGCAAGAAATTAGTGGCTGGATGAACACGGGAGTATAAATTATAGTGACCTATCCTTGAGACAAGATTCCTCTGCATGGCGCTTGTCAATCCTCACCTTCCTTCTGATCAATAGCTGAACAGCTTCCAAGATTGACCAGCTTGGTCCTAAAGGTTGATTGTAGCATCATTTCTCCAACCCAACGGTTCTCATGAACGACGACATCTGCAAGAAAAAGAAAAAAGGAGATCAATCAATGGAAAGGGTTTCCCGCTCAGATCAATAGGTTAAAAGAGTCCCAAGCAAACCCCATCCCAATAGTTCATCTGGTCCTCAGGTGTTAAGTCCGCTGTGGGAACGGAGCGGATAACGGGGTCCGTTCCCATGCTTGTGAAGATGTTGTTGGGTCTTCGCACCTTCCCTTCCAAAATGAAGGACACCATTTTCCAGGGGCTGGATAATCCCATCTTCTAAATATATTGACACAGTTGTCAATGCTACGGTACCTCACAATGCTACGGTACCACGAAGGAGCAATGTCAACCAAAACATTTCCAGGCCGTGTTTAGAGTTTATGGAAGATTATGGCTTGGGTTTTGCTTAAACAGCATAATTGTGAAAACTAAGCATATTTAAATATCCCTCTTAGAGATGGAAATGTAACTGTTGTACGGACTCACCTGTGCACAGTATGACGTCTCCAGGAAAGACCGTAAGTGATAAAAATGCAGCTGCTCTCCACAACACAATCTTCTGTCGCACTTCTGATTGATCAGCAACCACAATTGTGGCTAAAGGGACTTTGGAGGATGAATGACTTCCTATCTTGATCTCTTTGATGTGACAAGGATGAAGCACGACAACCAAGACAGAGTACTTCCGGCTTTTCTCAACACAATCCTTAAGCAATGACAGCTGCTTCTGAGCTTTCCCAATTCCCGGGAACAACATTTTTCCGTTTTTTTTAACCGGGCGAACAGGAGAACATGCTAATTTGATTCTTTTGGAGAGCTGCTGATACCCAAAGGTAAAGCGAGAAGTAGTCACATGATCTTCAGATACTTGAGATCTTCCAGCGTGGTGATCTTCTGGAGAACATAGCGGTCTTTTCTGTTGGGGTTTAAGGTCCTGTCCTTCATTATGAAGAGGTGAAGATAGAGGACAACCTTCTTTGAAATCTGAGGGATCTTGACTTGAGTTATCTGAATCAAAGAGTTCAATGGAACAATCAGAGTTGGCCTCACAGTTTATGTCAACTTTCTCAGCAGCCATATCACCATCTTCATTTAATTGAACTAGAGGTTCTCCATCTGTTCCGTCTTCCCTACATGGGAGGGCCAATTCTACTCCTTCCCCTGCTGTAGGTTTACTTTGCATTTCATTCTGTTCCACAGCATCCTGTCCTGAACAGAGAGCGACTGGGCTTAAAGTCAGAATACTGAGGAATTCATCGTCTGTTGACACGTCAAGTGCATCTGGCAGGCTTCCAGGTTTCGGTTCATCGGCTTTTTGTGAACATCTTTTCAGATACTGCTTGAGGAATAGATTTTCACCCTGGGGTTCACACTGAAGATCAGATGGATTGTGATTATCTACCGCACATTTTTTGAAGCCCTTCACCTCAAACACCGAGGGAGAAGTATCGAGATGGTTACGTATCATATAACTAGCATTTCCTTCGACGGAATCCTTTTTGCTTTGTTGAGACACGTGATGCCTTTTCTGGTTCCCTCTGCGAATATCACAACCGACAGAACCACCAGGGTCAGCTGACTCACACAGGGCCTTCTTTTTATTGCCGAAGGATTTGACACAGCCAACAGACGTTGCGCAATCGGTCATAAAAGCATCAGCCGAGCCATCTCCTTTTCCAGTGTTTACTGGGAAGTGATCTTTGGAATTGTCAACCAAAACGGCATCATTTGCGGTCTCATGGCTGAGAGACCTGAAGTCTGTGCTACAAAGGTTAAAAGTGTCATTGGTAAATGAAAGCTGTAATTCTCTCCATGGCTTCTCATTAGCCAAGGAACCATTTTCTTCTTTAGTGTTCCTTGGAGCCCTTGAAAGAAGGGGTGCACCAAAGAACATGTGAATTTCAGGCCTTCTGGACATTTTGCTTTCCTTGCGGGTTTTTGATTATGGGGAAAATGTATCATGTGATGTACACAAATATTTCATTTTATAAATAGTGCCTAAAACATAATCTTTACTCATTCGTAGCTTTTCAAACAATTCATTCAAGGGTTGTGGTGCTAATCTGTCATAAAATATTCAAGGAACACATTCCATCCATGGAGTTTTGGGAAATGCACAATATTAAATGTTCATAAAAATACTCAAAATCGATTTCATCAGTGGATTAAAAACATTGAATTTATACTCCTCTTGGAGTTCACATTCTCTGTATTTAAAAATTAATTTTATGTTATACTTTACATTTAAAAAAATCTCAAGCACAGGAGAGTTCAACGGTCATTCTACCTTTTTATCCAATTTACTGTCAAAAGCTCCTCCTAAAACGTCGACCTCTATCAGTATAGACAAAGAAAAAGGTGACATTTTTCAAACGTATACACAATGATACACTGAAACTTTGTTGTTTTTAAAACTGGCAAAATATCCAGTGTTGTTCAATACCGTGAAAGGAAAAAGTCAAAGATGAAAATTCCCAAATTAGATTTCTCTGTTGAAATGAGGTAGACCATTTTTTACCTTACTGGAATCTTCAAGCTTTGTGTTATGTTACAAAGCGCCAAAAGTTGATTTTTTTTTTGCATCAGCAATTTTGGAATATTATGGCAAAATATGCTTTGGTACAGCTTGTAAGTCAGGAATCCAACATCTCTGGTAGAAATCTCAGAGGTTTGTTCTATTGCAAAGAACTGAAAAACATACAAAAAGCCCATTAAGCATTTTAATAACAATTTCCAGTTGCTTGCTAAAGTAGGAGTTCAGTAGCATACAATAATCTCTTTCCCAATATAGGCAAAAATGTTGACTGTTGATGCTTATCTGACCATTAGAGGTCACCACATCCGTAGAAACCTCCAGGAGATGTGCATGCATTTTTTTTTTTTTACTTAATCCAGTTGCAGAAAATTACAGCATCACCCAACCGTAATGAAGAACTTGATCGCTTATCTTCCGTTTCAAGAGCTAAACACGAAGCTTATATTTCCAAGGGAAAGCATCAAGATATCAATCCTCTTCAGGTAATTTAAATCATAATCATTATTTCAGGCAAAATTTCCTGAACTTTTGGCCATCGGAAACACATTTTTTTTTAAAATTCTGCTTTTGTAAACAGCTTTTATAAAATATAAAAAGGAAATAATGGGGGGAGGGGGAAATTTCCAGAAATAACGGTATTTTATATTCACACTACACAATTGCATGCAAATTAAAAAAAAAAAAATAGAAAGAAGGAAAAAAAAATTATTATTATTAGCCCCAAATACGAGATAGGAGACTTAGAAATTGGGGTCATTTAAAATTTGGAAATGATAAAAGATTAAACGTTAAATTTAAATATCAATGGGAAATTAGAGTTAAGAAAAACCTACTGGGTTATTGTCTAAAAGGTGGAACGTCAAATCAATTAAGATATGTATAGACTGAAGATTATTGACGAATACTAGAAAGGTATTTTCTGTTTGATTGATAGAATAAGAACTGTGTTGATTCAAATATGAGACAGTAGATATTATGGGGGAAAGAGAGGGAATTAGTTGTCGTAATACTTTATTTGTATTGATGATATTCAAATATAATGGAACTACTATGCTCAACCGCCACGCTACTTTTCAAATATGTAAATGTAATATTGGAAAATAAATAAAAAACTTGGGGGGGGGGAATTTAAAAAAAAATGTTTAAGGATTTCCAGCAGGCCTTTCTCAAAACTGCTTATAGTCATTAAATAAATGGAGGCGAAAAAGAGGAAGAGAGCAATATTGGGAACTTTCCTTGTGTTGTTTGCACGGGAAAAAGTCAGATTCAGCTTACGTTACGTCTGTAACCATTTAAGCTTCAGTAAAGTATGCTCTTGGCAAAAACAAACGGCCAGAAGTCTTTCTTTGCTAGATGACTGAATGGGACGATTGACAAACATGACCTTTGGGACAAACATGACCTGGATGATTGAGAATCTCCATAGATATTGATACCCAGAATATTTTATTACTATATAGGAAGTACAGTAATAAGCTAGAAGAGGTAAGAACAGAAGGTGATTTATAGAAACCGACAGGTCCCAACGAAGACCATCTGGTGGCAACATTGATCAGTTACAAGCAATAATAATTAATAAATAATAATAATAATTAATAAATAATAATAATAATAAATAATAATAAATAATAATAACAACAACAACAACAACAACAACAACAACAATAATAATAATAATAATAATAATAATAATAATAATAATAAAGTTGGAAGGGACCTTGGAGGTCCCTGCTCAGGCAGGAAACCCTATACCATTTCGGACAAATGGCTGTCCAGTCTCTTCTTAAAAACTTCCAGTGTTGGAGCATTCACCGCTTCTGGAGGCAGGTTGTTCCACTGGTTAATTGTTCTAACTGTCAGGAAGTTTCTCCTTAGTTCTAGGTTGCTTTTCTCTTTGATTAGTTTTGTCCAATCTTGGACAAAATTCTGAAAACTCTGCAACCTCCCTCCCTCCCTCTTCTATTGCTTTTTCCATACATTTATTGAGATTATCGTACTATATCATGCAAATGAAAATAAAGGTAGTAAGGAAGTAGGGAATGGAAAGAAAGGGAAAAGAAAAGTGTAAGGTAACAGGGAAGAAAAAAAAGGTATTGACTTCCAACCTTTTTCAGCGCAACAAAGTTACAAAACGAAATCACGACAAACATTTGTAGATTAACTAAACCGAATAAATCAAGGATGGAATGAATATAAGAGAATTCAAGGGTCAAGCAAAGAAAAAGTGAGAAACACTTAAGTCCAATGAAGAATAGTTTTAGCTAACGATTTTAATACTTAAAATATTTAAATAAAATCTGTAGACGTTAAGTGGGTTTGACTGATTTCAACGGTGTTTATTCTGTATTATAACTCTGGGAAAATTCCATAAACAGTTGTGTATCAGTAGTAGCCAAACACAGGTTAAAGGTTATGCTATGTTTAACAAGAGATATGATGAAATTTTAGGCACTGACCTACTATCAGCAAGATGGAATTTGCTATCTGCGGGGAGAGTTCCAAAGTAAAAGAGGAATAACCAGAGTAAATATTTCAGGCCAAAAAAATAAAATAAAATGAAATTCCATTCCATCCTCGTTCATACATAGATTAGATTTCCTCGTAAAAAGGGGATATTTTATTTTAGATCTGGTAAATTTCTAATGTTCTCAAAATTTCAGAATGCTCAGTTAGTATTTATTTATTGGAACTGTGGGAAATCTTGAGATTGCACAGCGAAACATGGAAGATTACTCGAAGGACAAGTATTAAGCAAAAAGGCAGCAGAATGAAAATCATCGCCTGCCATTTCTGTCAAATTTTGTTTTCCTCTGACCTGACCTGCTATTACTTTTGGGTGCTTCCACACTTATGTTGCCCTAGACACGGGGAAAAATGTGGGCTGTATATGGGTCTGCACCCACAAAGTGGAACCCTCCTGGCTGGTGAAAATCCCCCACTGAACTTACGGAAGTTATTTAACATGGAATAACAAGGTTGAAAAAGACCTTGGAGGTCTTCTAGTCCAGGGGTAGGCCACCGTGGCTCTTTTATGACTCGTGGACTTCAACTCCCAGAATTCCTGAGCCAGCCACGCTGAGGAGAAAGGGAGAGGTTTCCAAGGTGAGCCATGCTGGCTCAGGAATTCTGGGAGTTGAAGTCCACGAGTCATAAAAGAGCCAAGGTTGCCTACCCCTGTTCTAGTCCAACCTCCTGCTCAAACAGGAAACCCTATCCCATTCCGGACAAATGGCTGTCCAGTCTCTTCTTAAAACTCTCCAGGGATGGAGCACCCACAACTTCTGGAGGCAGGTTGTTCCACTGGTTAATTGTCCTCACTGTCAGGAAATTTCTCCTTAGTTCTAGGTTGGTTCTCTCCTTGATTAGTTTCCATCTGTTACTTCTTGTCCTGCCCTCAGATGTTTTGGAGAACAGATTGATTCCCCCCCTTCTCTGTGACAAATCCTCAAGTTCTAGATCAGGGCTTTTCAACCTGTGGTACACGTACCACTTGTGGTACATTAATGAGTGGCAGGTGGTACGCAGCCCTGCCTAGCCAAGTGTAGTGGGGAAGGGAAAGAGCCAGCACAGGCAAAGACTTACAGTGAGAGAGTCCTCTGGAGCTGCAGATTTTACTTATGAATGGAGCCATTTGGGGAGGCTGCCTTAGCCGGCAGCCAGTACTTACATTTTTTTTTCTTCCTTAAGTGCCAGCTGGGCTCCTTACTTTCCTTTCTAGCCAGTAGCTAATTCTTAAAGGGGAAGTGCCTTTTTAAGCTAGTTCACTCAGCAGCTTGTCTTTTCTGTCTCTGGAGGCCTTTCCTTGTTTGATCAATATATGGAAGAGGGAAAATATGGGGGGGGGTTCAAATTCTTCCTTCAGAAGGAGATGGGAATGAGAAAAAGGGAGGCAGGGAAGGGAGGGAGGGAAGGAAGTCCCGCCTTAGCAGTTGGCCACCAGCAGCTCTGCCATTGACTTTGCTTGTCAAAAGGTTGCAGAAGGGGATCACATGACCCTGGGACACTGTGACCATCATAAATATGAATCAGTTGCCAAGCATCCAAATATAAACCACATGACCCTGTTGCTGCAATGGTCATAAGTGTGAAAAATGGTCATAAGTCATTTCAGTGCAATTGCAACTTTGAACAGGTTTTTCTTTTTGTCACCAAGTTTTTGACACCTTGCTAGGTGGTACTCGAATATTGCCATATCCTAAAAGTGGTACAATCGGTAAAAAGGTTGAAAAGCCCTGTTCTAGATGACAGTTATCATATCATTCCTAGTCCTCTTCGTTAAACTAGACCAGGGGTAGGCAACCTTGGCTCTTTTATGACTTGTGGACTTCAACTCCCAGAATTCCTGAGCCAGCCGTGCTGAGGGGAAAGGGAGAGGTTTCCAAGCTGAGCCATGCTGGCTCAGGAATTCTGGGAGTTGAAGTCCACGAGTCATAAAAGAGCCAAGGTGGCCTACCCCTGAACTAGACAATACCTAGTTATCCAAACCGTTCATTGTACAGGAATGTTTTTGTTTTGAGTGGCATTTTTATAAAATATTTTTTTATTGTCCAGCCTTTATTAGTTATTACCGTTATGGATGATGGATCCTAAGTCATGAACTGAATAGGGCAACTACATGAATTAATTCACTATCTCCCAACCCAGTGCCCAGGGGAAACCAAGCCAAGTCTTGAGAATCTTCTGGAAGGCTCAATTAGTTCCAGAAGGCTGTTCCATAGGAAAAGACGTGTCTTCTGAGAGTTGCCAAATAATACTTCTTGAGTAACAAAACCCAACTATGCCCACCTTGCCAAATACTATCCAGACTGCTGCTTTGTGTGAATACTGATTATATTCCAGATAGGATTTATCTCTGACCCTTGTGAAGAAACAGGATGACTGGGTCACAGTGGCAGCTGTTAGTTCTGCTCTTCTACATGAAGAACATCATCGTTTTAAATTTTCCATTCCTAGACTTGAGGGGAAGGGATCAAATGCAGCTTCTCAGATTTGGCACACATTTTGTCCCAGGACAGACCATCACTAAGCGAAAAACAACTCTGAATAATGAGAGTACCCATATCACCTCTTTGCAGTTCTCAAACTCCGTAATGATCAAAATCAGTACTGTGGTTTCTGATTATTCTAAGGCAGGGGTCCCCAACCTCCGGTCCGTGGACCAGTACAGGGCCGCGGCATGCACAAACAAGCAAAGCCCCATCCGCGGGATGCAGACAGCACACAAAACCAGGTGCCCTCCGGTCCGCGGAAAAACCTCTCTCCACGGAACCGGTCCCTGGTGCCCAAAAGGCTGGGGACCTCTGTTCTAAGGCAAAAACGAAACTTATTGTTAAGCCTACTTCAGACTAAAAAATGAGTTTGAAGTAGGTATAACAATTCAGTTTAGTCTTCCAAAGGAAGGCGTGGAACAATTATGCCCCAGCGCCTTCTGCTCTGGCCTCCAGCCTCCCATTCATGTGTGGCCCAAAAGGGCGGCCTCTAACCTGGTTTGATTCCAATGCTTAGGAAGCCTCCATCCTCCAGTGGAGCCTTGATGGCTTTGCTACCGTGAGCCAAGAAGGCCAAGGGTTGAGTTGAGCACACTGTAGAACTGGTTAGTTTGCTCAAGTTCTTAGATAAAAATCAAATCTGGGCCATTGCAGCAGTGAGAGGCCTAACCTGAGTTTCACCATAGGCCAACGACAAAGGATGTCATTCCACCCATTTGCTCAGTCACTTCTATAGACCGCATATGTGTACAGTCCCCTTGGATAAAGAATAGGCTGAAGATCAAAGTAGATATGCAAGTGAGAGCAGCCATAAGAGGCCACCTTTCACACAAAGGGTTAACTTAGTGCACAGGACCCACCACCATTAATTCAAAAGCCCAGTTGCCTTCCTCCTCTTCTCCTCTCCTCTCCCTCCCTCCCTTTTCCTTCTCCACCTTCTGTTTTTCCCCCCTCTTTTAATTGTTTCGCCTATAGTCCTGGCATCAGGTGGGTGGGTGTGCCTCCCATTAATTCCAATTAAATTGGCCCCTGCTTTACTTTTTAGGTTTAGCTACAGCCAATTAGAGTACTGCTACCTGTTGAGAGTCCCCCTTGGATCAATGTTTATGCATCTCTCTGGTGGCTTCATGGCCAGCCAAAATTCTAACTTACATTTTGATCCTGCAAATACAATTAAAAATAAGAAGTTAGTGCTACTGAATGGGGAGGTGGGGGGGGATCTGCCACTCACATGTCCTGGCTGGAAGCAAAAAGGCACATTCCCATTAGCAGGGTAAATTATTAAACCATTTCTCAATATGCTCCCCACATGGGCGGCCAATAGAACATCACCTCTTTATCTGTAAAGTGGTCAGAGTCTTATAGATGGGTCAATGATCTATTAAAATCCAACTAGTTGCATCAGCAGCTTTTGAGCTTTGCTAGGAACCCCGACCGATTGTTGAAACTGCTCTTACCACACTGTTTGAACACAGGAAAGAAAGGAAGAGAGCAAAAAAGACCTTGCACAAGCATGTTAATAAGAGGAAGGATTTTTATGTGCAGTCGTTGGTTATCTGCTATTGTCTGGGCCATACTCTTTAGCCTGTCTTCGTACTAGGGCTGTATGTTGTTTCGAAAATGATTTTGAATGTAAGGTTTAAAGCACGCTGACACACACACACGCCGTGGAACATCTCTTTAAAGCAGACAGATCTTCTTTTTCAGGTTTCCTGAAAAAGGGAAATATTAGTTTGTGCACTCTTCCCATTCCAGAAGACCTCTTATGAATCCTTTCTGAAGCATACCCAGTCCTACAGGAGTTATACAGCCAAGTCTTAATGTTGTGGGATTCAATACAAGACATATATGCAAAAAGAGTAGATCAAAGGACAGGAGGCAAAGACAGAGAGACCACGTCAAAGACACAAAAACAATCTACAACAACATCAATTAACAATAGTTGAGGCTGCCAGAAGAACAAGACCCAGAACTTTACTTTGCATCTGAGGAGGAGGAGGAGGAGTTAATATAACATTTATATTTCTGCAATTATGATTCCAGATTGCTTCTCTGAATGGCCTGGATTACACCTTAGATTGAACTGTAAACTATATTTTGCCAACCATAAGGCTGGGCTCACACATTGTAATTATTCAGAATTACAGAATTCACACTGTAACTTAAGAGCCAGGGATGTTAGTGTTACTGCCAGCTGGTGTTGCTATACAGGAAGAGTGGAATTAGGTTTGAAATGGGCAGGTTACCACAAGCCACTGTAAAATCTGCAGCTATCTTGAGATCCAAGTTAATCGTTATTTCTTAGAACAACGGATAAGGATAGGCATCAAACTAGATAACTTTGCTCTTAAGCATATGTGTGCTGAACACCTGGGCGCCATGAAAATAATAATGAAGACATGGGTCACCTTGGCTATCAAGCGGGCAGGTGCAGCTAAAATACAGCTAGGATATTCCAGTTTCTGACTGAAAAAAACGATCAAGGGGCAGATTTTATAGGCTAACAAGCCATGTAACGAGATGTTCTAGGTGCAATTCACATAGCCTACATTTAATAGGCAAAAATACAAAGTGCATTTTTAAAATTAAGCCCGCGTTGCAACTGCATCATTATTCAAGTTTAATTTTCAGTTTGGTACTGCATAAAAAAAAGCTACAAAAGGGAATTAACATAATGCGCTGGTAATCCTTAGGGTATTTACTCATACATACCATGGAATATCTTTTGGGCAGTCTCATTTGATGGCATTTCAAAGTTATTTATCTGGTTTAAGTGGCCACAAAACTGAATTCGCAGGACGAAGTCTTAGATCAAGGGAAGAATTACTTTTTAAGAAATTCTGAGGTTCCGTTCCTGACATTTCCTATATCAACTCCCATGTCTGTTACCTTTAACTGGGCGAAACAGTGCATTAAAGGGCAAAACCTTTCCAGCCAACATTATCTCAAACAGGCTAACGTTACAGAATGCCAGGACTTGTGACTCCCATGGGAATGAAACTCTCATGTTCCTTGACATCTTCCCACGAGTCAGTGGGGGAAGTCTAGGAAGCTTGCAAGTCAAAAAAAAAAAAATTAATGGGGATCACACATGACCAGGCTGATGGCGGGAAGACGGATTTGGACTTGCAATTTCTTTCCTGGGAAGCTTGCTGGGACAAAGTCAACGGGGACCTTGCAGGAACCCAACGGATCACAGATTGTCTACTCCACAAAGACAACGCCACATAGCATGACCAGATTTCACCCTGAAAAATGGCCCAGCATCAACTTCAATGGATCAAACAACATTTCTATGGGAGATTTTTTTAAAAAAAAAATAGGTGTGAAGGGAACCATGTGTGTTCTTGCCAATGTTTGCAAAAACAATGGAGGATGGTCATTTTCTGTCAAGGAGAAATTTCCTGACAGTGAAAACAATTAATCGTTGGAACGGTTTATCTTTGGAAGTTGTGGGTGCTCCAACACTGGAGGTTTTTAAAAAGAGTTTGGACAGCCACTTGTCTGGAATGGTATAAGGTCTCCTGCCTAAACAGGGGGTTGGACTAGAAGACCTCCAAGGTCCCGTCTAACTCTGTTATTGTTTCCTTTAGCCTTCTAGTTATTTCCTCTTATTTTTTTTCCAACTTCATCACCAAGTTCACTCTATGTTCTTTGTTGCTATCTATATACTTCTTTATTATTTGGGATAATTACAAGATGAAACTTCCAGGGCTACGCACAAGATATAGTTTCCTGATATTGAATCCTCTCACTTGAAAAGGATCTATTTCTGAATGACGTGTGTTTGTACTTTGTTTCTGAATGTTTCATGCAGATGCCGTTCAGGACAGGATCACCAATCCCACGCAGTCAAACAAGATATATCTTTCTCAAAATCATTCTTTTCATGTCCCAGATTTTCCTATAAAACACATCCATTACTATGAATTCCAACCAGACTCCAATAAAAATGGGAGAAGGAATTAGGAAATAACAATTTTGCATTTCCGAGCAATCTATGAAGTAGATCCCTTTGTCTGAAACGTAAATAAATTCCATTGGCACAATCAAGAAACTCTAGTCGTACAATACGGAGTGTTCCTGTTAAAATGTAACTAATGTGAAAAATGAATGCATAACTAATCAAAGACCGTCTTATGCAACGAATGAGAACAAGGAATGGACTCGCCCGTCACAAGACAGCTGCAAGAATGGGCTGCTATTGTGTTCAGTAGAACGCTATCTTGGGAAAAATCAAAAGATGGAGCTCTCTTCCAATAGCGACATCAAACTGATCATGGGATCAAGGGACAGCTTTGAAAGGGTTGGATGCATTTCGACTAGGCCAGGGGTAGGCCAACCTTGGCTCTTTTATGACTCGTGGACTTCAACTCCCAGAATTCCTGAGCCAGCCATGCTGAGGGGAAAGGGAGAGGTTTCCAAGCTGAGCCATGCTGGCTCAGGAATTCTGGGAGTTGAAGTCCACGAGTCATAAAAGAGCCAAGGCTGCCTACCCCTGGACTAGGGGATTGAGGAGCATAAATCATTTGTTAGGTTTATTTTACCAGCCAGGGTAGGTTTCTGATACAGTGAAGTGGCTTCATCGTCATTTTTTTCCTTTTAAGTCAGAGATCATGAAATTATGAATTAAAGTTCAATATGCATAATAGTGGGAAAGACCACACAAACACACACACGCACCACACACTGTACAGTATATATAGACACATAGACACAGACAAACCTATAAACATTCCTTTCTCACCCTTATGGGTGGTATGTGTCTTCCTCAAATTAGGTTCCTCTACCACAGACCTGTGATGGATGGACGGACAGATGGATGGACCAGAGGCCTGGGATGGATGGATGGATGGATGGAGAGATGGACAGACAGACAGACATCAGGGTAAAAATCTTCCCATTCTCTTCCTAGGAAGACAGCTTGGAAGGACAACACAGTGAGTATTAACATAGTACAGCCAACATTCAGTCGGTGAAAACTCCAGTGGTATACTGATGAAGATGTTGGGGTAGGATTGGGAAGACTTGGGTTCAGATTCTCCCTCAGCCAGGGGTAACATTGGACCAATTCTCCCCCTCTGCCCACCTACCAAATAGGCTTGTTGTGCCCTAAGCTCCCAGATATGAATCTAACGAAGGAAGAGGAAGGGCATCAAAAGGCACCGAAAACTTCCACAACTAGACAGAGCAATGTACTCCCTCTGTCTGGTGCCTGGTGAAGTTCAAATATTAGTACAGTGTTTGTGCCCCAGGCTCACAGACTTTAAACACCCATCCAGATAAGCTACTTTGATCCAGAGTTCCCTGGAGCTGCCTTGCTATTACATGGGATTTCTGTTTTATTTCAGGATGAATGAAAAGTATTCTTAAAGAGCCCCCAATTCTGTGTGACCAACCATCTTAATAATGTCATTGACCAACTTACCAAACAATCAATTGCAAAAGGCAGCTTTACTGGAACAGCTTACATTCTGTGACAATACCTTTAACAAATTCTGCTTATCCCGGGTCCTTAGGAAAGACTAAACATCTCTGGTGCAAACGTTGAGTGAGAAAACACAAGTTATCTCATCAGGATGAGGGTTTTTCTTCCCTAAGGTACCTAAGACCGCTCAACACTTTCTTAGAGAACCCCTTGTTAGAGTACCTCAAAGAGATGCATCTGAAAAGTTTTATTTAAAGACAGCTGTTGAGTTTCCAAAATAATCTTCCTTCTTGCCACAGAGGAGAACATAGGTAGATGAAGCTGTCGGATTCTCAGTATACTTTGATCTTGGCGTTTCGTTTGGAGGAGTGTTGCAAGATTTCAATACCAGCCTAACTCTCACTCCCTGATGACATTTTATGATTCTTCTTAATCCTCCCTCCATCCCTTCCTTCTCTTCCCAAAATCCTTCTGGCAGCCTGAACCAACCTCTCCCAAGTTTTACTTACACCAGGTTCTGCAAAAAAAAAAAAAAAAGCGCCTATTGACATGAAGTTGCAGAACAATAAGGGTTTGGTGGGCCATGCTGGGGAAGCTTGCCAACATTTTAAGACAACATCGGAAGCAAATTTACAGGAATTACAGGCAGTCCTTGACTTACAACCACAATTGAGCCCAAAAGGTATGTTGCTAAGCGAGACATCCATTGAGTTTTGCCCCGTTTTACGAACTGTCTTGCCACAATTGTTAAGTGAATCACTGCACGGTTGTTAAGTGAATCTGGCTTCCCCATTGACTTTGATTGTCAGAAGGTCATCAAAGGTAATTACACAACCCCGGGACACTGCAACCGTCATAAAGATGAACCAAGCATCTGAATTTTGATCACATGACCGTGGGGATGCTGCAATACAGCAGTGGCCAAAATTGTGGAAACCTTTTGGGAAAAGTGTATTTTTGAGGTTTGATGGCTAATAACACCACTTTTTTGGGGGAGTCGTACCATAAAATTATATATCAATGGAAAGATAATTTAATCAAGAATGTAATGCAACAAAGTTTGTTAGATTATCTGTACTGTATTCTGTGAAAAGTTATAGCTAAATAACCAGAAAAAGGAAGCACAACTTGCTCAGGTTGATCTCAGGTAGCTTTCCTTCATCTGATTGTAGCCAATGTGCACGAGTGTTTAGAGAGCCAATCGGGTGTCCTCTTGTTTTGGCCATGAGCCAATCAGATCACAGTAGGATTCAGTGATTGATGTCCTGGATTGAAGCTGAGAGGAGGACATTGGTCGGTGTGTTATGTGATCGCTATCAAGTTGGTTGGGTATTTTTGTGTTCTTTCATTTAGTGAGCTTGTAAAACGTAATAAAATTAAAGTCATGGTGCAAAGAGTTGACTGGTCGCCCAGAAAGCGATGTAAAATAGTATTATTAAGTGAACAAGGCTACAGTTATAAAGAAATTAGAAGAAAAATGGGTGGAAACTTAACCAAAGGTGGCATTTCTACTGTACACTTTTCCCAAAAGATTTCCACAATTTTGGCCACTACTGTAGTTGTAAATGTGAAAAACGATCCTAAGTTAACTTTTCAATACTGTTGCAACTTTGAACATTCACTAAACAAATGATTGTAAGTTAAGGACTACCTGTACACATGAATAGCTGCCTGACATCAGGCTGAGCCATTTATTCCCCTGAGCACAAGAGAGACTGGCGTTTCTATGCTAGTAAAACCAGACATGAGGTGGTAACTGACTGCATGTGGTCCCGGCCTATTGTGTCCACCTATTGCAGTGATGGCGAACCTTTTAGAGACCGAGTGCCCAAACTGCAACCCAAAACCCACTTATTTATCGCCGGGTGCCAGGTGGGCGTGGCTGTGGTGGTCATGGCAGATTGGTGGGTGTGGCCAAGGTGGGCGTGATCACCTCTATGTTTTTCGTGGGGAGGGACGTCTGTGGGGGCCGGGCAGGGTTGGGGGAGATCCAGGGGGTCTCTGGCAGGTGGGGCGGTGGGCAGGAGACTCGTCCTGCGGGGTGAGGCAAGGCAAGGCAGGGGTGCCATTGTCACAGGGAAAGGTGAGGCAGGGGCCGGGGCGGCTGCTGCCTGACACCATCGGCCCCTGCACACAGAGGCCAGCGAGCACATGGGTGCTGGGATGCATCCGGCCATGTGGGACCTCGGCGAGTTAGCGGGCGGCTGGTTGAAGAGGGACGGTTGCCATCTCCCGGGCATGGCGCGCGTGCCCACAGAGAGGGCTCTGAGTGCCGCCTCTGACATGCGTGCCATAGGTTCGCCACCACTGACCTATTGGGTCCATCTCTTTTCTGGGGAGGGGTCTCCTGGTGTGCTCAGCCCCCCCTGAACTCCCTGCCCTCTCTGGAGCTTCTTGAAGGGCTGCCATAGAGAAGAGGCAGCCCTTGATTTACTCTCCAAAACACCTGAGGGCAGGACAAGAAGCAACGGGTGGAAGCTGGTCAGAGAGAGAGATCCTACCTGGAAATAAGGAGGAATTTCCTGACAATTAGAAGAATTAATCCGTGGAATAGTTTACTCCAGAAGTTGTGGGTGCTCCATCACTGGAGGTTTTCAAGATTGTCTGGGACAGGAGTAGGCAACCTTGGCTCTTTTATGACTCGTGGACTTCAACTCCCAGAATTCCTGAGCCAGCCACGCTGAGGGGAAAGGGAGAGGTTTCCAAGCTGAGCCATGGTAATTGGAATGTAGTTAAACTTAAAAACAGGACTTGGAATTTTTATAGGTAAAATGTGATTGAAAAAATCTTATGGACGGATTGAAATTTACCTAGAAATGTATTAACCTGAATATGTTATATTAATGGAGGGAAAGAGAGAGGGAACCTCCAAGGAGTTAACCTGACTAGTAAATGTATGTTTTTGATTTTACACAATTGCTGATTTGTGAATGTATGTTTTTGATTTGATTGATTACCCTATGCCCACGTTGTTTCCTAAATACTTTGTTCAAAAAAAATATATGGAAAAATTAATAAAACTTGTTATATATATAAAAAAATAATAATAAAAGAGCCAAGGTTGCCTAACCCTGGTCTGGGATATAGTAAGGACTCCTGCCCTAGGCAGGAGATTGGACTAGATGACCTCAAAAGTCCCTCCCAACCCTATGAGACTATGATTCTATAATTCTAGGACTGCTGTCTTTCACAGCCCAAAACGGAGCTTGCTGAAATGTCGGCTTGGCGTGAAAAAATCAGATGCGAAGGGAAAGGCTTTTTTTTTTTCATTCTCACCTTCCTGCAGCTTTTAATGAAGGATTTCCCTTTTCTTCTCTTTAAGAGCACCAATCTGCATGGCCGTTCTTCCAGCAGCCTGTCAAAAAGAAAAAAGAAGAAGAAAAAAGATAAAACATCAAAGTTTTCCAGATCTGATGGAAGACAATATACTTGTGGTGGGCCAAAGCGCTGGGCACTGCCAATCAAATTGCTCCAAAATAAATAGAAGGAGCAGAGATAAACCCCCGCTGCCTTGTGACGCTTTGCTAAGATATGCATTTCCCAGTCCAGTGAGGATTTTCTCCTAATGGCTGTGATTAAAAGTGCCAGCAATTGGGAGTTCCTTTCCAACACAGGCACTATCACGCTAAACTGCAGAAGATTACATAAGGGCAGCAAAACACAACCACAAATGATTGTTGTTGTTAGTTGCGAAGTCGTGTCCGGCCCATCGTGACCCCACGGACAACGTTCCTCCAGGCCTTCCTGTCCTCTGCCATCTTTTGGAGTCCATTTAAGCTCACACCTACTGCTTCAATGACTCCATCCAGCCACCTCATTCTCTGTCGTCCCCTTCTTCTATTGCCCTCCATCTTTCCCAGCATTAGGCTCTTCTCCAGTGAGTCCTTCCTTCTCATTAGGTGGCCAAAGTACTTGAGTTTCAACTTCAGGATCTGGCCTTCTAAAGAGCAGTTGATCTCCTCTAGGACTGACCGGTTTGATCGCCTTGCAGTCCAGGGGACTCGCAGGAGTCTTCTCCAGCACCATAGTTCAAAGGCCTCAATTCTTTTGGCGCTCAGCCTTTCTTACGGTCCAACTTTCACAGCCGTACATGGCAACTGGGAAAACCATGGCCTTGACAAATGATGTGGTTGAACAAAGGATGGGGGGAAGAGACTTGTCTCACTGGCTTATTCTTAATTACCGATAATGGGCCTGCCATATTTCTGCTCCAATGAGTGACTGCAAAGTTTTGAGAGGGTTGTAGCGCAGGATACAAAGGCCGGTGCAAGAGACAAAAGGTCTCTTTGTTAATGATCTAGGATTCAGGCCATAAACTTCCGGCTCTTCTGCCTGTGAATAGCAGCATAAAGGTTCTGGGGTTTAGCTATTTGCAAGACATAAATATATGCCCAATTAAGTTCTCCTGAGAGGCCTTTTCTGGAAACCCCGAGGTCAACCCAGATTTCTGCTCGTAAAAGTTTGACTGTCATTTGCGTTTCCCTGCAGTGCATTTGCCTGGCACTTCCTCTGTTGGTGAAGACCAAGTTTTTATTTGCAAGGTGGGAGGGTGAACTTTTTTTTTGGGGGGGGGGGATCTGTGTGTTTTTGTCTTTTATTCCACTATGTGAGTTAAGGTTGTTGTTTTTTTGGTTTTTCAGTAATTTTCAGATTCAGTCACAGTTTTGTTCCATACGGTATTAACCTTGTGAACTCTAAAGCTTCCTCCTTCCGTTATGTATTCAAGATGGACAGTGATTAATATTTATATGTTACTTATATGTAAGGGTGTAGGTCTATACATATGTTGTATATAGTATGCTTAAATGTGTGTTATGTATCTAATCTATCTATCTATCTATCTATCTATCTATCTATCTATCTATCTATCTACTCTACCTACCCTATTTATCTCTCTCTCTCTATTTATATCTACCTACCTATCTTATCTTATCTATCTACTCTACCTACCTATATCTTATCTATCTATCTATCTATCTATCTATCTATCTATCTATCTATCTATCTATCTATCTATCTATCTATCTTTATCTACCTACCTACCTACCTATCTTATCTATCTCTACTCTATCTACTCTACCTACCTATATCTTATCTTATCTATCCTCTATCTACTCTACCTACCTACCTACCTACCTACCTTATCTATCTATCTATCTATCTATCTATCTATCTATCTCTACTCTACCTATCTATATCTTATCTTATCTTATCTTATCTTATCTATTTATCTATCTATCTATCTATCTATCTATCTATCTATCTATCTATCTATCTATCTATCTATCTATCTATCTATCTATCTCTTATCTATCTGCTCTACCTACCTACCTACTCTATCTATCTACCCTACCTATCTTATCTACCTATCTACCTACCTATCTTGCAAACCACTAGGAGCTGAGCTGAATAGCACAACAATGCTGCCAAATAAATATTTATGACTTGTTAGTTTCTGACTCGAAGGTAATAAAATGGTAAAAAATCTAGTTGCTCTTTGATTGTGGACCGGAATATGTCCGTGGTAAAGGAACAGAAATGCTGATTCAAGAGACCAGCAGTGAAGTGCAGTTTTATATTAAAATGTAAAGGCAAGTGAAACAACTCTCCACGTTCCTATTATCTTTCAAACGAAGCCACCGAATTCTCAGCGTATCTATTAATGCAATCAGAGATGTCACTGGGGCTTGCAGACAAAATTCAGAAGTTGGGGGGGGGGGGGAAGGCATTTTCTCTTTTTAAGTCAAAATACCTACCCACCCCAGCAGGAAAACGAGTAAGGAAAATCAAACATGTTCCCACTGTAGCAGAGTTGTAATATTTTACCAGGCAGGGATTGCAGAGTTCCCTATCCACCCATTGCAATACAGATAATTCTCAACTTACGACCACTATTGAGTCCAAAATTTCGGTTGCTAAGTGAGACGTTTTTTTAAAGTGAGTTTTGCCCCGTTTTGCGACCTTTCTTGCGCCACCGTTGTCAAGCGAATCACTGCAATTCACAGCTGTGTTAAGTGAATCTGGCTTCCCCATTGACTTTGCTTGTCGGAAAGTTGCAAAAAAAGAGATCACATGGCCCACCCCCCCCACCCGGTTGCCAAGCATCCGAATTTTGATCACGTGACCCTGGGGATGCTGCGACGGCCGTGTGAAAAACGGCCGTGTCACTTTTCCCCCAATGTCGCTGTAAATTCTAACGGTCACTAAAAGAACTGCTGTTAAGTCAGTATTTTTTTAAAACTGGGAATTCTTTACTGTTGCTTGTCACCCCTCGGAAGGAAAATGCTGGGCAACACGTCGCCCTCAACACGGCTATCCAGAAAACTTCAAAGTAAGGGGAAAAAAAATACTTGTAGAGAAGCAAATTCTTGACTGATGTTGCAATGGTGCAGATCTGAGAGTTCAGCTCCGTGGGGGGGGGGGAAGGCCCTCCTATCTTTGATCTCCGCTCTGTGGCATTGTGGAATCGTGCCAGCCTTGTTCACGAGACCAAATGTGAAATACTAAACGGGGACGAAAAAAATACTAAATGGAAGGTGCAAAGGGCAACAGGTACATGCCCTTAGCTTGTGCCCCAGCCCCTACGTGATCACACGCTGCAGAGTACAAACCATGGCGTGACCGTGGCAGCTGATCTCTTCCGTTCATTCAGGACACCACATTGAAGAAAGAGAGAGAAGAGAAAGAAAGAAAGAAAAAGAAAGAAAGAAAGAAAGAAAGAAAGAAAGAAAGAAAGAAAGAAAGAAAGAAAGAAAGAAAGAAAGAAAGAAAGAAAGAAAGAAGAAAAACAGAGTGAGAGAGAGAGAGAGAGAGAGAAGGAAGATAAAGGAAGGAAGAAAAACAGAGAGAGTGCGAGAGAGAGAAAGAAAGAAGGAAAGAAAGATAAAGGAAGAAAAACAGAGAAGAGAGAGAGAGAGAGAGAGAGAGAGAGAGAGAGAAAGAAAGAAAGAAAGAAAGAAAGAAAGAAAGAAAGAAAGAAAGAAAGAAAGAAAGAAAGAAAGAAAGAAAGAAAGAAAGAAAAAGGTTCTAGACCATGAGAATTTTAACTTTTGTACATTATTCTTGGATAGAAAAGCATTTGTGGTGCTTCAAGACTTGCAAGAAGGATAACTATACGTGGTTGTGCTAATGCCTTATGTCTCTATGCAGTCTTATGTCATTAATGACACATGCCAAGTGCAATGATAGCCTAAGTGGATTAGGACTTATCTGCCACTTCTTTCTTCCATCTAACAAGAACTGAATGTAGGTTGACCTACACGTCCTGCAGTAATCTAGGCCCCCTTTGAACACTTGCTTTATTTCTAGCTTTATTTTTATTGGTCTCTTGTTATATAGTGCTTAAGAAATGCAATGTTTCATTCAGAGCCCAAAGGTTGGGATAAGAGTCTGCCTAAGGAATTCTCCTACTTATGTGTGACTTCAATCACAGCTCACGGGGAAAAGGACAGGAGGGTTAACACCGGTTCACCAGGGACTGGGGGGGGGGGGACGGTTCCCCTTTCTTTTCAAAAGTTGCCCTCTCAACAGAAGGAAGTAAGTGCAAACGACCGAGACAAAGACAGCATCCAGTAAGTTGTCAGCAAACATCCTTAAAAGATCTCAGAACAGCTGTTACTCCATCCTCAAAATGATTCGAAAGCCCACTTTTAAAATATTTGCATCAACTGAGAAAACAGCACGGTAAATTCCCCCAGCTTCTGCCCATTTGCAGACTGGGGATTGCAGACTGTCCACAGACACATCCAAATAGGGAGATTCTCCTTATCTCTTGGGTATCTGATGCAAGCCCTTTCTGCCTTGGGCACTGTGCAAGCAACCTCAATGCAAACAGATTGAAAGGGGAAGATTTTTCAAAACGGTCCAGCTTTAGAAATGCCACTTGACATTACATCATTTTTTTGCAAGCTATGCTCTTTTTTTCTTATGCTGGGAGGGGTGGGGGGGGGGGAAACTGCATCAGTACAGCTGTTACTTCGCTATGTAGCAGCTTTCTAGCATTTTGAAGGTCACCACGGATACAGAGGGCTGAGAAAATATCTACAGACCTCTTCATATCCCGGGCATGAACTGTTTCAACTTCTCCCCTCGGGACCCCGCTATAGGGCACTGCGTGCCAAAACAACTAGACACAAAGGCAGATTTTTCTCCCATGCCCTCACTTTGCTAAACAGCTAATTCCCGTAGCGCTGTCTTTGACGCCTAAGGATATTTAGCCGTGTAGCAGGACTGTATTACTACTGCATTATCATCTTTCCTATTACTTACTCCTATTCGTATCTTACGACTATCACTTTGTTGGTTGTATCTTATAATTTATCACTTTGTTGCTCGTACAGTAGTGGCCAAAATTGTAGAAACCTTTTGGGAAAAGTGTATTTTTGAGGTTTGATGGCTAATAACACCACTTTGTTTTTTGGGAGTAGTACCATAAAATTAGATATCAATGGAAAGATAATTTAATCAAGAACGTAATGCAACAAAGTTTGTTTAATTATCTGTACTGTATTCCATGAAAGGTTATAGCCAAATAACCAGAAAAAGGAAGCACAACTTGCTTAGGTTGATCTCAGGTAGCTTTCCTTCACCTGATTGTAGCCAATGAGCAGGAGTGTTTAGAGAGCCAATCGGGTGTCATCTTGTTTTGGCAATGAGCCAATCAGATCACAGTAGGATTCAGTTATTGATATCACGTATTGAAGCCGAGAGGAGGACATTTGTCAGTGTGTTATAGAATCGCCATCAAGTCGGTTGGTTTTTTGGGTGTTCTTTCTTTTAGTGAGCTTGTAAAACGTCATAAAATTAAAGTCATGGTGCAAAGAGTTGACCGGTCGCCCAGAAAGCGATGTAAAATAGTATTATTAAGTGAACAAGGCTACAGTTATAAAGAAATTAGAAGAAAAATGGGTGGAAACTTAACCAAAGGTGGCATTTCTACTGTGCACTTTTCCCAAAAGGTTTCCATAATTTTGGCCACTACTGTATGTATACGGAGAGAGACAAATTCCTTGTGTGTCCAATCACACTTGGCCAATAAAGAATATTCTGTTAAGGTAGGTTCCCATACAACATATAATAAACACTGCTTTCGTGAAATGTAAACAATTTAAGTCTATTTATGTCAGGGTTATATAAACTACATCTATGCCCAATGAACCCTGAAGCAAATGGTATCAAGCTATATATATCTAATAGGCTTTGTTATATTATTGTACAATAATTCAGTTTTGGTTTAATAAGAAGCAATCCTCCTTTGGTTTCCACAGACTTATTTTTCTAACAGACAGAGAACATGTGGTCTCCTGTGAGTTTCTGGACTCCCATTTTCCCAGTAGTTACTGAAAAATGCTCACTTCAGGTTTTCTTTCTGAAAAGCTGACTAGGAAATCCTAAAAGGTAGCTCTACAAATCTCCATTTTTACTTTTTTAAAAAAAGCTCTGAGGACTGATAATGAAGCCGATACGAAACAAGCCACCATCCAGTTCAGAATTTGATTTAAGAGTGGAAGCAGCCAATCTGTAGTTCCCATTAAGAGTGGGTTTCAACTCTTTAATACTTAGGAATGTCAAATTCAGAGGGATGGGGGTTGAGTAATATATATTACTTTATCAGCCGATATCTCAACCGCAACCGTATAAACTGCATTTGCTCAGGAGCTCTGAAGACACTGCAGCCCAAGAGAGAAAAAAGACAGTGGCATCCATTATGTTGTGGTTGTGTTCACATGAGACTCTTCAACAGGAGAGTTCAACTAGCAGTTGCACTGGCATTACATGGGACGCTGGCGCTATTGATTCGAACCCAGTTATTTATTTATATGATCAAAGAACGGGAAATTCTCCAAGACAACCTAACCCAAAGCAAGAGAACGGGATCACAATCCACTCAGGAAAATGCACATGAACAACACTTAAAAGTAAAAACAGTCCAACAAGTTCATCCTGGCAGATCAGGGGTAAAATCCTTATCTGCTGCTATTCATTTAGTCATTCATACATGGCTGTGTTCATGTGACACACCGAACTGGGGGGAGGGTCTCTAAGAATAAGCAGTTGCACTGGCATAATGAATAGTGGGCCCTATTTATTTACCCCTTCATTCACAATGCAGTTAATTAGGGCATGGTTCCTTCTATTGCACCATTCCCAGAAGATGAGTTAATTGGATAATCAAGTTTAAATGTGTTGTCTGAACTGCAGGTACTTCAACAACCTCCTCCTTTAATGTGGCTTAGCTTGCCAGGTCCTAGGGCAGTGTTTCTCAGCCTGGGTCATCTGAAGATGTGTGGACTTCAACTGAACTTTGGGAGGCTGAGAAACACTGAGGTACAGGATATTGTGGAGTCTTGTGCTTGGGAAGGGCTTAGCTTGCACCGCTGCGTCCAAAAACCCATTTCATTTCACAATGGGGCAGGAATGACAACATTATGGCAGGTCACACAATCAGCCAGCTGTTCAGACTGGATCCACCTGCTGGCATTTTTATCCACCTGCTGAGTCCTTCCCAAGGACCTAGGATAGGCAGATGTTGTTAAAGATACCATCCCAAGTAAAGCTGCCTTTTGCAACTGACTTATTATTATCAGTATGGTTAGTCACACCATCAGCCAGATGTTTATTCTGGATTTGACATATTTATCCACCTATGAAGTCCTTCCCTGGGTTAGGCAGATGTTGATGCTTAATAATATTAAAGGTATTGTTACAGCATCTTCTAAGCTGTTCCAAGTTTTGCAATTCACTTCTGCAATTGTCTGAGATGGTACAGGTTCTCCTGCTTGAGCAGGGGGCTGGACTAGAAGGACCTCCAAGGTCCCTTCCAGCTCTATTCTATTCTAAATTGACTTTTTTTACAGTTAGCATCATTATGGTTCATTGCAGTCAGCCAGATGTTTAGTCTTTCCTAAGGATCCGGGATAAGCAGAAGTTGTTAAAGGTATTGTCACAGAATGTAAGCTGTTCCGGTAAAGCTACCTTTTGCAACTGATTGTTGGTAAGTTTGTCAATGACATTATTAAGATGGTTGGTCATACCGTTAGTCAGATGTTTAGGCTGGGTTTGGCCTTTTTCTCCACCTAAGAAATCTTTTCCAAGAACCAGCGATAGGCAGGTATTGTTATTTGATAGTGTTAAAGGTATCATCACAGGCTGTAAGCAGTTCCAAGTAAAGCTGCCTTTCACAATTGACTAATGGTGAATTTGTCAACGACAATATTACCATTATGGTTCATCACAGACAGCAAGATGTTTAGACTGGATTTAGCTTTTTTGTGCACTTTTCCAGTCCTTCCCAAGAATCTGGGATAGGCAGATAGAATGGAATGGAATAGAAACTTTGTTACTTTCAATGTACACTAATCAGCATACATTAAAACGACATTTCATTGCATTCAGCTCTCAAAAAACACCATTATGCATATACCCACATACACACACGACAGAAAAACATCACAATCTAGTTCTAACGTATACATATAAATGGCGGGGGTGGGGGGAAAGAATCCTGTAAATTTACAAGATGGATGGCATAAGGAACAAAGCTGTTACAGAATCTAATAGTTCTGCTATAAATACTTTGAAACCTTCTCCCAGAGGGGAGCAAGAGAAACAGATTGTGTATGGGGTCTCTAAGAATGCTTCCAGCTCTAAGCACATAGTGCTTATAAGCAGTGCCCTGAATAATGGGAAGCGGGCTTCCTATAATCTTCTCGGCTGTCCTTACCACTCTCTGTATGGACCTTCTATCTGAGGCTCTGCTACCACCAAACCAAACAGTGATGCAGTTTGTTAAAACGCTCTCCCTCGTGCCTCTGTTAAAAGTGGCCAGGACAGAAGGAGAAAGATATGCTCTCCTCATCCGATGCAAGAAATGCAAACGCTGGTTTGCACACTTCACTAAAGATAATGTATGAAGAGACCAAGTCAGTTAGCTATCTGCATCCCCAGATACTTAATACTGTTGACCACCTCGACAGCTGCAGCCTTGATACAAAGTGGAGTATGACTATGTCGGCTCTTTCTAAAATCAACAATGATCTCCTTTGTTTTATTAACATTCAAAACCAAAGCCCACCAAAGCCTTCACCTCCTCCCTATAAGATGTTGTTATTTGATGTGTTATAAGCTGTTCCAAGTAAAGCTGACTTTTGCAACTGACTAATGACCAATTTGTCAATGACAATATTATCCTTATAGTTCATCACACCCGTCGGCCAGATTTTTAGACTGGATTGAGCAATTCTGTCCATCTATCAAGTCCTTCCCAAGATGTGAAGATCTGATGGTGTTAAAGGATGTAAACTGTTCTAAGTAAAGCTGCTTTTTGCAATTGACGGATGGGGATTCTGTCAATACCAATTTTACTATTATGGTCGGTTACAGTCAGTCAGATGTTCAGACTGGATTTGGCATTTTTATCCATTACTAGTCCTTCCCAAGGATCTGGGACAGGCAGATGTTGTTGTTTGATGGGATTAAACGTATCCTTGCGGAATGTAAGCTGTTCCAAGTCACTTTGCCCCTTTGCAATAGACTGACAGTGATTTAATCCATGATGAATTATCTCCACTATTATAGCTTCACATCATTTATATATTTATACACACACGAAGAGCCTAATGCTGGGAAAGATTGAGGGCAATAGAAGAAGGGGACGACAGAGAATGAGGTGGCTGGATGGAGTCACTGAAGCAGTAGGCGTGAGCTTAAATGGACTCCAGAAGATGGTAGAGGACAGGAAGACCTGGAGGAACGTTGTCCATGGGGTCGCGATGGGTCAGACACGACTTCGCAACTAACAACAACAATACACACACACACACACACATATACACATATATATACATACACACACACACACACATATATATATTCAAATTTTTTTTTTTTGTGGCTGACAAACAGTGGGAGATTAGTATAGCTATTTCAAGCTCTTTAGCTCTCATCGGCTAATCATACCCCTCTGGGATTCGAACCTGGGCAGCTTGCATGTTACGCAGTTGTATTAACCCAGGTTCGAATCCCAGAGGGGTATGACTAGCTGATGAGAGGTAAAGAGCTTGAAATAGCTATACTAGTCTCCCACTAACTCTTTGTCAGCCACACACACACACACACACACACAAATTGAATTTACAGTGTTCACAGTATGTGACGTCTGCCTGCAAAACATGCTCCTACATTGGAGCGAAACGCAGAACAGACTGATTTATCCTATACTTGGTAGACCGGGTGCTCCAGCCAACACACACACACACACACACACATTTAAATTTATATATTTTTTAAAATGCTGTAAATTATATATATATATATATATATACACACACACACACAAGCACAAAACACAGACACACTCTCTCTCTCACACACACATTTAAATTTATATATTTTTTAAAATGCTGTAAAACTATTATATATATATATATACACACACACACAAGTACAAAACACAGACACTCTCTCTCTCTCACACACACACACACACACACCACACTCAAACGGAGGAGAGACTCGCGCGCTCCACTTACCCACCACCGGCGCCGCCATCTTACCCGTCCCGCTCAGCCGCGGGAAGGGTGGGCGGGGCGAGCGGGCGGGCGGGCCAACGGCGAGCCGCGCCGAGCGGCGGGGCGGGTCCTTCCGGCGCGTTGCCGTGGCGCCGGCGCGCTCGGCGCGTGCGCAGAGGGCGGCGGGGCGGGGGCGCGCTCCCGCCCGCCCCTGCGGGCTCCTTTAAAGGCAGCGGCGGCGGCCGGGACGGGCGTCCCCGTCGCCGCCTCAGGAGCGCCGCCATCATGTACCGCCGCCTGGGAGAGCTGCTGGCGCCCGCCCGCGCCGCCGCCTCGGCCTGCCCGGCCGCCGCGGAGCCCTGCGCGGCCTCGGCCTCGCTGCTGGTGCCGCCCGGGGAGTCCCGGCGTCGCTACAGCCAGGCGGTGGGCCGCGAGGAGGCCCCCGAGGACGACCCGAACTTCTTCCGCATGGTGGAGGGCTTCTTCGACCGCGGCGCCGGCATCGTGGAGGACCAGCTGGTGTCCGGGCTGCGCACCCGCGAGAGCGCCGAGGAGAAGCGGCACCGCGTCCGCGGCATCCTGCGCATCATCAAGCCCTGCAACCACGTGCTGAGCGTCTCCTTCCCCATCAAGCGCGACAACGGCGAGTGGGAGGTGGTGGAGGGCTACCGCGCCCAGCACAGCCAGCACCGCACGCCCTGCAAGGGAGGTGAGAGGCGCCGCCTTCACACGTGCGCCCTCGCCGCCGACACGCGTCTGGGGAGGCCACGCCCCCTCCCCTCCCGCACAACGTCCCTTGGCCCGCTTGCCTGTCCCCCCCTCCCGGGGCTGCCTCCAATTGCACGGCCTCCCAGACGCGTGTCTTGGCGAGGTCGCTGCTCGTCTGAACTCAAACACGGGGGGTTTTCAGACGTGCCGAGGAATTCCACCCCTCCCTCCCTCTGGGGTGCTGCTTCTTCGGCTCTTCGTGATCTCGGGCTGGTCGTTTTGTGTTGCGTGCCAGAAAGGCGCTCCTCTGTATGTGACACAATGCACAAGCGGGGGGGGGGGTTGTGTGTTTTTTGTGTGTGTCGTGCTTTTGCTCGGGGTTCAATGGCTTGCATTGATCCCGCATATAACAACTGCACAAGTCTCTTGCAGAGCGGTTTTTGCTGAGGTTACAAACAGCCCTAAAAACACAAAAGCCTTCTATGGGTATTATAATATCCATAATGTCCTATATATCCATATAGGATATAAACATAAAATGTTCTCCATTGTCATTTTGCTGCAGTGTGTGTGTGTGAGAAAGGCCTGCCGGAAGTGACTTTCCTTCTCCCTTTAGGAATCTGCCCCCCCACCCTTAATGAATCTTTAAGGTGAAAGTGGCTATTTTTTTTTAAAATGCAAAAAGGTTTTTTTTTTATTTACCTTCCCACTCTGACCATCTCCCTTTTTCAGGGCTGCCCAGTTGTGTGGATGGTGTGATTACATTGCACGGGTGTTAACTGCTGATTACAAATGGAAAAAATCTCTTCCCAAAGTCGGCCCTACTGAAATAATTAACAAGCCCGTATACGTGGCAAGACTCCTTGCAACCTTTGCTTAGCGTGGCCTCCTTAATAAACTTTTTTATTCTCTTGCGGAATAGTGCAGGGATTATGTTACGTGCATTTTTCAGTTATGAGAAAATTGGTATGAGTGTGGTAGACGGTGGGAGCGATTCGTGTCCTATCTGCATTTATGACTTTGCTGGCTTGCTTGCTTGCTATATAAAGAAAAACTTTCAAGTTTGTCTTTGTGGTTTTTTCAAGATGGAAGTGCCAATTTGCTTCACAGAGACTGGTCTTCTCTTTCCCCGGTTCTTGCACAGATACATTTCCTAGGATCCCTGCTTACAGTATCCTGGTTAACCTTTTTAAAGACTTAGGCACCCCTCTTCAGCAGAAAAACGGGAGATAATGAACCTTAAGTATATACGGAAGTCACTGTCAGAATGAACCAGGCAATTGAAAAACCTTATAGCAATTTCCCTTACTTGCTTCATACCAGGATATACCCCGGGGTGAGAGGGGAAATTAAAGCCTTAATACTTGAAACAGAATGGCTTCTTGTGGTAGTTTGGCTGTTTATTGTGTGACTAAACAGTAAACAAAAAGGCCGCTCTGCTACACAGTGGCAACAAGATTGCCTTTGATGCTGTGTGGATCCCCTGGCATTCTAGTACTGCTCTTTGTTTTGAATCGCCCCACCCTTAAAGGAGGCAAAAGTAAGCTGAGAGTTGGGGCAGCATTCACCCCTGCAGGCTACAGAGAACATCTCTGGATACTGTGTGATTCATCATACCCATGTTTGTTAGACCTGCATCCCAGGTTTTCTGTAAGAGCTCAAAGGCATCTTATCTACCTCCAGTTCTTCCCCGAAACAGCTCTGTAATTTTGCACGGAGAAAGAGTTAAGGGGCACAGTCACACCCTGGGTTTGTGTGGCTGAGAGTTCGTCCCAATCCTAATTTGGTATCTGAAGCACTAGATTTGCTGTGAACGTTGCAGTTAAAATGAATTGGAAAGTTCACTCGGACATTTTATCTTTTTTTGTGTAGTCATTGACTTGTTCGTGTAGTGTAGTGTATCCGGCAGTTGATGATTGGTTAAGCACAATGGCCAGAATGATGATTGGTTAACTTAAGCACAACGGCCAGAATGGTAAAACTTGCAAAACATCTTTTCCAGAGTGTTACCTGATCCTTTAGATAAGAAAACCTGCACCAAAGGTTAGAAAGGCACATTTTTAATATAATGGAGACATACATACTTGTCCTCCGGAGGAGGTAGGTTCCTTCCCTTTTCTTCCCTGCTTTAGTCCCCTGTGTGATAAACAAGCTTTCTGCAAGTTCTGACAATTTCCTGCAGTCCATAGTCCATTCTTGCTTGAGTTGCATGAGAAAAATAAAAGTTTTCTGTGGAACCTACCATTCCATAGGTTTGGAACAGGCTAGGTTGCCCAAAGGCCAATTAACAGCTGGAAATTGTCTTTTGGATGCTATGTTTTTGTTCAGTGGCCTGATCTTCAGAGAACAACTCAAGAGTTTTATATCAGCATACCAAAATATGTGTTTTATTTGATCATGAATTTTACAAAAGAAATACTGAAAACTCTTTGTTGAAGGTTTCAGAGGTGAAGTTTATGTGGCTGGGAAATAGAGTCTCTCTTGGAACTCTTCAAATATGGGTGGTCCCAGTTCAGCCTGTCCAGATTAGTTTTGATACAAGATTTTAAAATTCCGTTGTGGCTACTGAAGGATACTGAATAAAATAATCGCATTGATGCAGACATTTTGTTCTTTGGTGTCTACATAGAGTGAAGATAACTTCAGAATCACCCAAGACAAAGGCAATATTTTCTTGTAGCTTCTTCCATCCAGATTGGTTTCTGTGTGGGCTCTGCTGCAACAATAATCTTGAAATAACTACTGCCACGTAATACAACCTCTCCAAAGTTGCTGACAAAGTTCTGTGTCCCAGTGTCATTCCCTAAGAACCATAATATTTTCCCCCAACCTATGTAGGAAACCAAAATCCATTTAATATTGATCTCCAAATCCTTCTAACAACAACAACAAAAAAAGTCTTGCTTGAAGGAGCTCCAGTAAATTGGATCAGCTTCTTTGAGTTCCCCCAGCAGCTTCCAAGAACCCTGCAGATATTCTCCATTTTAGTGTGGTGAACTGCTTTTACTCTCCCATACCGCTCTCAAGGCTGCCAAAGCAGCTTTGGAGTGTTTTTATTACTTGCTTGTGAATGTTTTCTACGAAGAGGGGAACGTTGGGGAAGACAGTAGATTCATAACATGGATGACATGCCTGTGGACCTGCCAGTAACAAAGCTGCTGCGTTTGCGCTAGATGGAGATGTTTGGAAGACACAAGTAATCCAGGAGAAAAATAGACCCACTGTCAAGTGGCAGGGAAATCAAAAGATCCAGGCAATTCAAATGGGTGTAAAGATTTATTGCGAGCTTAAGCTCTATACAAGTATCTGAATTACTGTCAAAGCAAATAGGCGGTAGATAAGAGTCAAAGGAATTCAAGGTAGGCTGGGCTTAGATCTCTTGTGTGGGCGTGAAGGGACTCTTGGAGACTGATGACGCATTTGACCCCTCCTTCAGGCTCAGCCTGGTCATCTCCTACATCCACTTGCTTTTTGTGGATTTGCTCCAATTTCCTTTTTGTTTCCTTAACACCCTCCCTTTTTTCTGTATTTAATTTGTTGACTGCTTTATGCCTGTCTTTTTAATAAGGCTTGTTGATAATTGCAAATTAGGATGAGGTAGTCTTCCTTCTCTGTAACGTTAAAACTTCACACCTAACTTACACACTGTCACTTTTTTACATAATGTGTAAGTAACAGAAGAAACACTAGCCGTTTCTGGCATAGTCCCAAGAGTTTGAAGATAGCGAGACCCTTCTAATATGTCTAATATGACAGTCTCTCATGCTTTGGGGGTATTGCTGAATTATTCCTTGACACGTAAAATATAAAAGAAAAATTGTTGTATCTTAAAGATTGATCATCTGTAATAAAGTTTAAAGCTTGAATCTATGGCGGTCCTTTTAAATAATTCCATTGGGGTATTGAACTCATTTGAATTGCTGGTTCACGCATCATCCCTGTCTTTTGAAGCGGTACATATTGTGGTGTTGAAAAACCTTGAACATAGTTGAGATGTCCAGTCAAGAATTCTGGACTACCATACTTTCTGACTTTTGGAAAAATGTCTCGTAAATTACTTCAGGAAGCAGGAATCTATTTCCATTGATAATAACTTGCGCCCTAATTTTTTGAAAATTCAGATGCTTGTTCTTTAAACCATTACAGTCGTAGTAAATAAAAACTGGCATGGCATGTTTGCAAGAAGCAAGAACAAGTATTAAAAGTGTAAATATAGGATAAATAGTAAACTGCTGTTTGCCTTTTGTAACATCTGCATTCTCATATGTATCAATGATTTTATTCTGTTTGTATTGTATTGTGATTTTATTTGGCATATTTATCATCATATTGATATGATGATTTTAATGTTTTTATGATGTAAGCCAGCCAGAGTCGCTTTGAAACGAGATGGGTGGAAATAAATTTTATAATAAATGCAATAAAATATAGACATTGTCGTATTGAAAAAAGTTTTATTTGAGAACCCTTGTTCTCAAAGAAGATTTTTTTCAACATAGCAATGTATATATTGTGTCATAGTGGCAGAAGGATAATTGTCAATGTCTCCTTGCTGTTTCAGAGCAGATACATTTGCCCAAAATCCCAAGATTTCACCATTTTTTTTGCAGTGGTTTCAGAAACGCTGCTCAGAGCTGATTCATCAGCTGAGAAATATTTTCAATCTTTTCAATTTTCAAGTCAGTTGGACTAGTTAGATATATATCTTGCTATACTTAGCTGAATTTGTGGATTTCATTTTTAGATTTCGTTTTTAAACGACTAAACTCTGTACATTATGACTTCAAGAGCATCTTTAAATATGACATTACATTAATTAATAGAAGCAGTTTCACTTCCTAAATATTTCTTAAAATCTAAGAAACACATTTTCAGTAATGGAAAGAAACAGCAGCATCATGCATAGATTAAAAAATACTTGGTCCTAATTTTGTAAGGTGCATGGGTTTGGGACTTCTTTATTGGGATTTAGATTCTCTCTCTCTCTCTCTCTCTCTCTCTCTCTCTCTCTCTCTCTCTCTCTCTCACACACACACACACACACACACACACACACGGAAAACCATGCAAACAATTCACAATCATAATACAGTAAACAGTACACTGGTGTTAGTTTGCCTGTATGATCACGTGCTTCAGAAGAAACTCCAGCTGCTCCTATTCATCATATAGACAGCTGTCCAGAGAACTAAAAGTGTCCTAACAAGGTACAGGAAACAGGAATGACCTTCTAGTAATGGAGCTGTCATATTATTAATCTCTGCTTTAGCCAGACTCTAACAGAGATGCACAATCTTAAAGGAAGCCATTGTTCCTGTAGAAGCAGTCCTATTGGATAAATAGTCCTGTTGACATTTTCTTTGTCTTTCTACCTCTTGGATCAACTAGTAGAGCCTTAATCCCGATTATAATGGTTGTTTTAGGTCAGGGGTAGGCAACCTTGGCTCTTTTATGACTCGTGGACTTCAACTCCCAGAATTCCTGAGCCAGCATAGCTCAGCTTGGAAACCTCTCCCTTTCCCCTCAGCATGGCTGGCTCAGGAATTCTGGGAGTTGAAGTCCACGCCTCATAAAAGAGCCAAGGTTGCCTACCCCTGTTTTAGGTCATCTCTGTGATTTGCAAACATCCTTCATTTTAAAAATCCCTGTTAGCTTCTTAATGTTGACTGTCTTTTCCTCTTGAGTAGTGCATAAGTAGCTGAACTAGTGCTTGCTTCCCAATTACTGTGTGGTTGCTAAAAAATTAAAATGTCCAAAGCTGTTTTGTTAAACCTAAACCCAAAGGGAGTCTTATGTAAGGCACGATGGCGTCCATTTTGGTTCTGTTTCATGATTTCCCTTTGTCCATCCCAAACTTGACTCAAGGATCTGGGGTGTCTTATCTTCCAGGAACAGCCCCATTTAAAAATATCTAGGAATTTGGCAACAAAACACATAGGTTTGTGTTTTCTGGCAGAGGAGTAAGGATTTTCCAGGAAGTCTGGTTTATGGGATAGCTGATCCCCTGCAGATGGCTCTGTTCTTTGCTATAAAATATGAAAATATTCCATCCTATAAGCTTTATTTAAAGGACTTGGGTTTAGCTACTTTATTACCAAATTGGATTTATTACTAATACTGGTAGGTCTTTGCTTCACCATGTTTTTGTATCACCATTCACAAACTGAACTATTGCGGTTTGTAAGCAGCTGCTAAATTGTGCGTATGCGTACAGTTTTATCTATAAGTCTTGTCTTTTCCAGAAGGAAGTTAAAAGCTCAACAAACTGAACAGGATTCTTTGGTGATTTTTCATTGCTGCTTCAGTACAAAGGAGTCGAAACTGTTCTTTGCAGGCTGTGATGTCCTAGTTAGTTAACTTTCTTTTTCGGGTGTGCCGGAGGAAAGGAAAATCCTTAACAAACAACATTTTGTGCCAGTTCCAGTGGAAAGTTTACCCATGGCTATGAGTCATTTTGCAGTAGGAGGCTTTTATAACAGAAAAGCATATCGTCTCTTAAGCATTTAGACAAAGTGAATCTTAGCCTTGGTGGGGCACGATACTGCTAACCTTGGTGCAATTTTTCTTGCTTTTCTAATGGCTCTTGAAATAAAAGGCACAAAAGAACAGAACAGAATAACAGAGATGGGAGGGTCCTTGGAGGTCTTCTAGTCCAACCTCCTGCTGAAGCAGGAAACCCTGTCCCATGTCAGACAAATGGCCGTTCAATCTCCTCTTTAAAAACCTCCAATAATGAAGCAGCATCCACAATTTCTGGAGACCAGTCCAATTGCAATAAAATACCTTAGCCTCTGAAATGAAACACTTGGCAATAGAAGAGAATAAATGTAAAGCTCAGGGTTAAACTGTGGAGTTCTTTGTACTCTACAAGCTTGCTTGTTTACTTGCAGATGTTTCTTTTTGCAATTGCAATAGGTAACATCGGCTTGAGTGATCGTGAAAACAGTTTTCCAGATTAAAAGCAGAATAAAAAGATGCATGTGCATAAGTATAGGCCCAGTTGTACTTATTGCTTTCAAAGTTGTTCCTATTTATTCCCAGCTACAAGTGCCCTACCATTTTGATAATATATTCTCTTAACATGTTTTTTCTTCTTCTTGTGCATAATCAAAGTCTCCATTACATTCAAGAGCAATGTCTTAAGAGCCTTAAAATTGATAATCCTTGGTTCCTATCAAATGGAGTATATTCATTTTCTCTTTCTTTTTTAGTTCATGGGAGACTTTCATTATGTTGTCAAGAGTTCAGTAGCCTGCCATTGCTTTTAAGTGGGTTGATAGCATTTGCAATACTAGGTTTAAATGCCTTGTGCTTCCAGCTTGGTACGTTTTAATTATTAAAATAAGAGCGTAATGAGAGCGACTGTGAACTTGTTCCTTTCTTAATTGTGGAGGGTTAGGTAACACTAAATAAGAGAGCAGGAAGCAGACTGCCTCAGATTAATGGGCTTCCCGGCAGCTGAAATGAGGAAGCGATAGCTTCCCGTACAGCAGACTTTGCAAAATGAAGTTGTACATTGCAGGCGTTAAAAAGCAATTCACCTCTTTTTTCACAAAAGTAAATACCTCTTATTGACCAGGTTTCACAGAATAGAGCAGTGATGGCGAACCAAACTGCAATCCAAACCCCACTTATGTATCGTCGGGTGCCGGGTGGGCATGGCCCATTTTGTGGGTGTGGCCCATTGTGTGGGTGTGGCCAATTGGGTGGGCATGGCTGTGATAGTAACGGCAGACTGGGTGGGAATAAAAAGTTCAATCAATTCCAACTTTGCGAGATCTTTTTTTTTCCCTGCAAGAAGTTGAAATTGATTGATTGAACCTTTTTTTTTTTTTTTGCACACAGCAGCGGAGGCCTCAAGCGAAAAGGTTTTATAAAACCCAGCTGAAGGCCTAGGACTGGGGCGACGGCACGCGTGCCCGCAGAGCGGGCTCTGCGTGCCACCTGTGGCACGCGTGCCATAGGTTCGCCACCACGGGAATAGAGTCAGTAGTTGGCTTACACCAGAGAAATCCAACGTCTGTATTAGTACGCTGTTTTATAGTTTAGCAAAAGGGGGCACAATGGCTCGGTTAAAGATGCTGAATTTCAGTTGACAGCCTGGGTTTGAGACCTGAGCGTCGCATGGCGGGGTGAGCTCCCGTTCCTTGCTCCAGCTCCTGCCCACCCAGCAGTTCAAAACATGCAAAATGTGAGTAGATAAATAGGTAGCACTTTGGTGGGGAGGCAATGGGTGCCGTGTGCTCAGTGTAGGATCATGCTGGCCACATAACCACGGAAATGTCTTCGGGCTACGCCGGCTCCCTTGGCTAAGAAACGGAGATGAACACCATCCCCTTGAGGCGGGCGTGACTGGACAGGGGAAAACTTTGCCTTTTTACAGTAGTGGCCAAAATTGTGGAAATCTTTTGGGAAAAGTATACAGGTGGTTAGGTTTCCACCAATTTTTCTTCTAATTTCTTTATAACTGTAGCCTTGTTCACTTAATAATACTATTTTACATCGTTTTCTGGGCAACCAGTCAACACTTTGCACCATTACTTTAATTTTATTACGTTTTACAAGCTCACTAAATGAAAGAACACAAACCCAACCAACTTGATAGCCATCACATAACACACTGACAAGTGTCCTCCTCTCAGCTTCAATACATGACATCAATAACTGAATCCTACTGTGATCTGATTGGCTCATTGCCAAAACAAGATGACGCCTGATTGGCTCTCTAAACACTCCTGCTCATTGGCTACCATCAGACGAAGGAAAGCTACCTGATATCAACCTAAGCAAGTTGTGCTTCCTTTTTCCGGTTATTTGGCTATAACGTTTCATAGAGTACAGTACAGATAATTGAACAAACTCTGTTGCATTACATTCTTGATTAAATTATCTTTCCATTGATATATAATTTTATGATACTACTCCAAAAGAAAAGTGGGGTTATTAGCCATCAAACCTCAAAAATACACTTTCCCCAAAAGGTTTCCACAATTTTGGCCACTACTGTATATTTTAGCAGTTGAATCCAGGATATTGTGGACTTTTTTTCACTTAACATGTGTTTTAAATCAGTCAGTAGGAACCACTAACGGTTATGAATCATATGGAGTTGTAGGTCTTGCTGAACAAGCACCAATATCGTTTATGAATATAGAATAACAGAATTCAAAGGGACGTTGGAGGTCTTCTAATCTGGCTCAAGCAGGAGACCCTATACCAGGGGTAGGCAACCTTGGCTCTTTTATGACTCGTGGACTTCAACTCCCAGAATTCCTGAGCCAACCACGCTGAGGGGAAAGGGAGAGGTTTCCAAGCTGAGCCATGCTGGCTCAGGAATTCTGGGAGTTGAAGTCCACGAGTCATAAAAGAGCCAAGGTGGCCTACCCCTGGACTAGACCATTCCAAACAAATGGCTGTCCAATCTCATCTTATAAATCTCCAGTGGAAGAACACCCACAACTTCTGGAGGCAAGATATTCCATTGATGGATCGTTCTCATCCTCAGGAAATTTCTCCTTATTTCTAGTTCGGTTGTTTCCTTATTTTATTCTTCTCTATTCAGGTTCGGGATCTGAAACTTTGTTTATATTTCATCTGACAGCTTTTTTCATTGAAATTGATCTTTTTGAGGTCTTCATTCAGCGACAGCCTCCTTAAACTCCATTGTGTACATTATCCTGTCGGTATTCTGCCTGTTGCTTTGAATATGGCATAATAATAGCTGTCTGTTAGTGCTGGTTTTCTCACCGTTGGGTTTTCCAGACCCAAAGCAGCATATATACAGTGTTGAAAAATGAGCCCTGGCGAATAATATTAGGTCAATAAAAAGTATTTACAGAATTACGGAAACCAAGTTGGGACTAGAGTCTGCAGTTGGGTTGGGTTCCTGCTTAAAACCAGATGTGAAGATGATAATTTCAACCCTTGAACAAAATGACTCACATTTTGTGGGTTTGTGTGGTGGAACAACTACGAGAGCTGATAGAATGGCTTTTCTTTTTTTCTATCACCAAAAGACTGGGCAAAATAGATTGCATTGTATTTTGCCTCCCCAGTCAATCGCTTTTTTATAGTTGCCTTCCTTTCAGTGCCCGCGGCTTATTTCTTATTGTCAGGTGACACAACGCATGAGCCACTAACATTCATGTTTCTTTTAAACAGGTATTCGTTACAGCATGGAAGTGAGTGTTGATGAAGTCAAAGCTTTAGCTTCCCTTATGACATATAAATGTGCAGTAGTTGGTAAGTAATTCTAAATGAATGCCTGGGTCCACACGTCCCTCTGAAGCCAGGGCCTTTAATTTGGTCAGAAAGATGTTTTATGAGCTGTGTGGGATTATTCCCATATAAGAGCTAGGAGTTTGGGGGAGTGAGAAAGATCTGCCTTGCTCTGGTGAGATCCTCAAAAAGGGATTGAAGTAACCGCCTGTGAGGGAGAGGTGACCTCTCTCCACAGATTTGGTGGGTGGGCTGCACTTGCAAGGTCTATCTATGCTTTCCTGGGAATTTTTTAAGTTTTCTGTTTTCCTGGTGTGCCTGAAAATGAAGGATATCCAATGGGGGATTCAAGCCAGTTCGCACCACTTCGGCAGAACCGGTAGCTGATTTTTTGTCGCCCAGGCCCAGATTGGACTTCCGGAAGCGGCATCCACAACAGAGAACCGGTGGTTCACCTATTTGAATGCCACCACTGAGGATATCCCTGGAATAGAGATATCTGCTCTGCCAATTTTAGAGCATCTTTTCAGAGATAACATTTCTAATCCTCATCCAGCGTGCAGCTCCTTTTCCGTTTATGAAACAGAAAAGTTGATTAAATCTGACGCAATGCAAGCTTTTTAAACTCCTGGCCTAGCCAATCAAAATTAGCAAAACAAGAAATAAGTGAGCATATATCTCTCAGCAGAGTGGTGCCACTGGTCTTAAAAAGGCCTGAATCCAGAGAAGTTCCTCAACTAACCATCAAACCTTTGTAGAGGTTTGCAGACCCTAATTAAAAGCTGCAATACCTCAAAGAAATATCCTGTTTTTCATATGTAAACAATTCTCGTAAAAAAAATCAGTTGCGAATCTCCTCTTTTCATTATGTTGAAGAGCGTGCTGAATTATTTTAAAACAAATCATTGTCTATGGGTTGTTGTTGTTGTTTTTTTTCGTTTTTTTTTTCCATTTTCTGTTGATATCTCTGCGACTAATTCCTGAAGTGGAAAAGAGCAGACAGGCATCCAGAGCTAGCGATAAGATAAATCTTTACCATCTTTACATTCTTGTCCTTTGTTTTTTTTTTTTTTTTAACTTAAGCGTGAACATTTGTTTTCAGATGTGCCATTTGGTGGTGCAAAGGCTGGTGTTAAGATCAATCCTAGGCTATATACAGTAAGTTCCAATTCCAGAAAAATATGCTTTTAATCGGCATGTTTAGGCTTAGATATCTGAGGTTGCTGTTTTCCTGACATAGACCAGTTAGGACAATGCAATGAAATTCTATATTTTCTTGGCTTGGAGAGATTAATTGCATACATACATACCTATCCCTTTTAGATAAGCAATAAACATCTGAATCACAGGAAACGTTGCCAGATCAGCCTATGAGTGCTGCCTGTCCTTATTTTGGCCAATTGAGGCTGTCACCCTTTTTCTGAAACAAAAAGAATGACTTGGTTAGCGGCCAAATTGTACCCATGTCCCTACAGGTAGTCCTTGACTTACAACCTTAATTGACCCCCAAAACCTCTGCTGCTAAGTGACACATTTGTTAAGTGCGTTTTGCCCCATTTTAGGACTTTGTTTGCCACAGTTGTTTAGTGAATCACTGTAGTTGTTCAGTCACAATTGACTTTGCTTGTCAGAAGGCCGCAAAAAGGGATCAAACGGCCCGGGGACACTGCAACCGTCATAAATACTGAGTCGGTTGCCAAAAATCTGAATTTTGATCTAGTGACCACGGGGAGTGCTGCAACAGTCGTAAGTGTGAAAAATGATCACAAGTCATTTTTTTCCAGAGCTGCTGTAACTTCGGACAGTCACTTAAATGAACTGTTGTAAGTCAAGAATTACTTGTACAGCAGTGGCCAAAATTGTGGAAACCTTTTGGGAAAAGTGTATTTTTGAGGTTTGATGGCTAATAACACCACTTTTCTTTTGGAGTAGTACCATAAAATTATATATCAATGGAAAGATAATTTAATCAAGAATGTAATGCAACAAAGTTTGTTCGATTATCTGTACTGTATTCTATGAAACGTTATAGCCAAATAACTGGAAAAAGGAAGCACAACTTGCTTAGATTGATCTCAGGTAGCTTTCCTTCATCTGATTGTAGCCAATGAGCACGAGTGTTTAGAGAGCCAATCAGGTGTCATCTTGTTTTGGCAATGAGCCAATCAGATCACAGTAGGAGTCAGTTATTGATATCACGTATTGAAGCCGAGAGGAGGACATTTGTCAGTGTGTTATGGGATCGCTGTCAAGTTGGTTGGGTTTTTTTTGTGTTCTTTCATTTAGTGAGCTTGTAAAACGTAATAAAATTAAAGTCATGGTGCAAAGAGTTGACCGGTTGCCCAGAAAGCGATGTAAAACAGTATTATTAAGTGAACAAGGCTACAGTTATAAAGAAATGAGAAGAAAAATGGGTGGAAACTTAACCAAAGGTGGCATTTCTACTGTGCACTTTTCCCAGAAGGTTTCCACAATTTTGGCCACTACTGTATATGAGGAAGGATGCAGTATTGGTCCAATGTTGCATGTTTTGGCCAATATGCCAATAAAAGAGCAGTTTACTTGGTCTCATTCTACACAAGATAGAATGTAAACTAGAGACCACTTTGCAAGCCAATGTTTTGGAGGTATGTGCTGTGCAGTGACAAACACTTAGGACGAGAGGAATTAATTAAAAAGGATTTATTCCAATCAAGATAACGGGTGGTTCCGAATCATTGCATTAGAATATTGCAATCCTTAGTTTTATTTATGGTCTGTTTCTAGCAATCCTAAAGTGGCAGTTGACGTCATTAAAAGTCCTTGTTATAAGTTAAACCACGAGACCATGGAGATCTAAAGAAAGGTTACAAATCTTAAAACAGCATTAAAAATGCTAAATTGGACCGCAATGACCAATTAGCAATAGCAGGCTTATAAACCGCTTCACCGTGCTTTACAACCCTCTCTTAAGTGGTTTACAGAGCCGGCATATCACCCTCCCAACAATCTGGGTCCTCATTTTACTGACCTCAAAAGGATGGAAGACTGAATCAACCTTGAGCCAGTGAGAATCGAACTCCTGGCAGTGGGCAGAGTTAGCCTGCAATACTGCATTGAAACCACTGTCCTATTAAACTCTGCAGGGACGCTATAGCACCAGTTTAAACAAAAACCCGAGTAAAAACTTTATTTATTTACTTGAAGAGGGAGGGAATTTTACAGCACAATAAACACATTTTCCCGCGATCCCTTCTTCCTCCAAGAGGCAGGGTATTTTTCCTGACCTCACAGCTGTCCAGTTGTAGGATAGCTCCCTTCTCTCATCCCGGCATTTTTGAGTTCAGAGGTTGGGAAGATTAATAGCAGCAGTTACTTTCCCAGTTCACATAAAATCCAAAACATTGGGTTGGGCTGGTACCTCTCTTCTTATTGCAGGGTGGCTAAGCCTGGACTAGTAGATGGCCTAAGTCAGGGGTGGGCAACCTTGGCTCTTTTATGACTGGTGGACTTCAACTCCCAGAATTCCTGAGCCAGCATGGCTCAGCTTGGAAACCTCTCCCTTTCCCCTCAGCATGGCTGGCTCAGGAATTCTGGGAGTTGAAGTCCACCAGTCATAAAAGAGCCAAGGTTGCCTACCCCTGGCCTAGGTCTAGGAGCTATTGGCTAAACCTTTGTTAAAATCATGAGTGTTGACCTTAGGTGTTGCTTACCCACCTCCTGGATACTAACTGTCTCCTTTGTTGTTGTAGGACAATGAATTGGAAAAAATCACAAGACGGTTTACCATAGAACTCGCAAAGAAAGGCTTTATTGGTATGTAATACTGGAATATCTGTGTTGATTTGGGCGAGAGGGATCATTCAGCAGTACTCTACAACTGTGCTCCCCCCCCCCAAAGTAGCACTGGTAACTTGAATGTGGTACTGCATGTTGTGAATACACTCGGAAGGACAAGAGTGTTTTTGTTGCCTTGTTTTAATTAATCAGCTACAGCAAAGCCTCGGCTTGCACGCTTGATGCATTTGGCTCCAGGGATGTTCAAAATTCATTCATCTGGGAACAGAATCCCTCCAGATTGATGAATTGTCAGACCTCTGTCTTCAACACTCCACATCAAGCCTACCTACAAAATCATATTAAAGAGATCAGCTCTCACTTGGCTTGTTAAGCTGTCAAATCAAAAGAGCAATTTGTCTTGTTTGTTCGCTTCCTAGCTGAGCTCTGGGCTGGTTGGAGAAAGGCCCAATTTTATCCTGTTCCCTTTTTGCTGTAACCATGCCGTTCGTTCTTTAATAATCTCTCCAGCATCCAAATCATAGGAATAAAGTTCCCTTCCCTTCTTTCCAACTATCTGTGGACCCTGAACCCCTTCTGGAAGCCAGGGGCCATTCCTTAACAAGATATGGTAGAGCAGAACAAACAGCTGGGGAAAGAAGAAAAATGTTCAATTTATAAACATCCTTCCGTAGCTTGGGGTACAAGTCAGTATGTTCCACCTTCCCACTATCTTTTTTTTTTTTTTTAACTTTAAGGTACAGATTTCTTTTTTTCTAGAAGTAGAGATAGTCTACTTCTTTTTGTCTTCTAATTGAATGGGGACATTTCCCTCCATTTAGACCATAATCATTGCATCCATTAATGAGGACAATATTACTTCTAATGGCTTTGCAGCCTAACCCTAACCTAACCGTAAGCAATACCACAGCTGAGTCTTCTGGATTCCACGCACAGAACGGTCTGTGTTTAACGGTGCCTCCCCTCTTTGTTCCTGATTGTGCCAAACAGGGCCCGGTGTGGATGTGCCTGCGCCCGACATGAGCACCGGTGAACGGGAGATGTCGTGGATTGCCGACACCTACGCTAATACCATAGGACACTATGTAAGTTGTGATGACCCAGGGCACAGCACAGAGGCAATGCAGTCAGCTGGCAATTCAAACCGCCCTTTAATTGCTCCAAATTTTCCCCAAACGCTCCCACGTTTCTGGCAAGCCTCCAAACACAGGAAGACACACACACCTTCAGTCGCCTCTGGCTGCAAGTAGTTTCACATACAGTCTGATTAGGAGAGGATTTTACTCAAGGCCACGGAGATGAGAAAGAATGACACATACAGCATAAACCTAACGGGACTGTGTGAATACACGCTTGCCTGAGCAGTTTCCAAAAGGGAAGCCAAAATACAGCCCGAGTTCTTTAAACATCCAAGCAACGTCGTCAGCCAGTCCAATGGTCAGAGTTTCCGGGTTTCCAAGCAGAAGTCACAGAACAAGAGATCAGCAACAACACACACACAACACTCCAAGGAATCAGCGTTTGTTCCCGACAAATGCCTCTCCCCACAGCGTCTCCTTAAATCTCAGTCTCCAGGTGTGCCTTGTGGAGAGGGGCGGGACGCTCTCCTCCCGAGTAGCTGAGCCTGCCTGCGTTGTTCCCTCCTTCTCTCCACTCTCTGTGCTCTAGGATCAGGTGGGGGTGGCCCTTGCTCATCGCCTGAACTCTGCCTCTCCTGTTCCTCCTGTCCCAATCCTGAAGGGCCCTGGCCTGCCTCGGCCTGCTCTTCCCCACATTCCTCTGAAGCCACAGACCCCTCTCCCTCGACCTCCATAGGGTCCCGTTCCAGCTCATTTTCCTCCGCAGATTCAGGCTCCGACGGAGGCATGAGATAAGTTCTGAACAAAAGTGCAAGCTTCACTTATGGCACAGTGGCCTTACGACATGTTCTTCAAGTTGCGTACAACCTAACATAGACCTGGAACAGATCTGCAGTTCTTTGGACAAGCAGCATAAGGCCAACATAAGATCTACCGGTCTGCAAGCATCACTGTTGAACGAGAGTCTTTCCTCAAAATAGTTTAATTGGAAATATGTATATCTCTGAAACACTTAACTTGCTTTAAACACGAAGGGTCCTTGGTGCTCTCCGAACTCGGTGGTTTTCTTGCGGACGTTTCAGGACCCAAACTAGGTAATAACATCATCAGAAACCAGGATGACTCTTTCATAAATTAAATTCTCCAAATATAATTGTAATGTAGGAATTGTCCTTCAGCTGTAACTTTCTGCCTGCAGAATGAGGAGTCCAGCTAGTTTTAATTCTCAATTCCACGTAAAGCTTTTCCTCCAACGTGACAGGTGGCTGCAGCTGTGTTGTCCTCCCTAGCAATGGTGATTGAGTGGGGTCACCTAACATGGGAGAGGAGAGCTTCTGTACCACACATTACAAAAAAGATGCTGAGACTTTGGGAAAAAGTGCAGAGAAAAGCAACTAAGGTGATTAAAGGCCTGGAGACAAAAACATACGAAGAACGGTTGCAGGAATTGAGAGAAAAGAAGGACTAGGGGGGACATGATAGCAGTGTTCCAGTGTTTGAGGGGCTGCCACAAAGAAGGGGGGGCTCAACTTATTTTCCAAAGCACCAGAAGGCAAGAGAAGAAACAAGGGATGGAAACTAATCAAGGGGAGAAGCAACCTGGAATTAAGGAGAATCTTCCTAACAGTGAGGACAATTAACCAGTGGAACAGCTTGCCTCCAGATGTGGTTGCTTCACCACTGGAGGTTTTTAAGAAGAGACTGGACAGCCACTTGGTCTGAAATGGTATAGGATCTCCTGCTTGAGCAGGAGGTTGGACTAGAAGACCTCCAAGATCCCGCCCAGCTCGATTCTGATTCTGATCTGCTCCTGGAAGCTTGCAAATCGGTTAATATCTATTATTTTGTTTTATAAGCTGCCATCACAAAAAGGAGAAACCTTTTTCTTTTTCCACAGTGCTCCTCAACCTCATAAGAGTTAATACAATCTTATCGACTCACATTCAAAGGCCCCCACTGACTTCTCTTCCCTTGCATGCTAGTTCTTTATGGAGGTTTATGGAGCCATAAATTAATAAAGATGCACATGGAGGAGGAGATCTGGGCACTAGTTTGCCAAGATCGATGCCCCAAGCTTTGGCATTTGTTGCCACTCGAGATTAAATAATGTTAGACTTAAAGATAAAACCAGTCTAGTTCTGTACTAGTAAATCTTTTATTTAGTTCATTGTTGAGGTGGTTGTTTTTGCACTGTTGATACGCACTGTTAACTGTTATCAAACTGGCATAAAACTATGAAAACAGTTCATCTGTCGACACAAATATCACATCCATGCTGTAATAGCCCTAAAAGGAGACCGTGCCCGATTCTAAAAATCGGCTGATTTTGACAACTCTTATCATCCACTCAGGAAAATAAATCTTTTTGGAAATAACGATGCAAGGGAGCTTTTCTTTTGAAATTCAGTTTTGTACTTAATCCGTCCTCAACTAGAAGGCAGGGGGGAGAAAATTCGAGACTGGGGGGTTTTTTTGGGCCACCGAGAGAATGTCCTTCCTTTCCAAATTCTTTTAATTATTCATGCATGAGCAAGCAATTGAATTATTCCACTTCGGTTCATCCGAGTTAACATTTTTGCTTATTCAGGGGGACCATGGAAACAGTTTTCTAAACAGTTCTCTTGACTGACTCCATGGACTTCTCTCACATTTTTATTTGAGACGGATACTTAAAAGTTTGGCAAAGAAAAAATCACTCCGGATTGCAAGACTATATAAAGTTTCGACTAAGTGACAAATGCTCCGTGTGTAAATTCTTCAGGCCTTTGTTTTCCTGCACACCCATTGTGCAGAGGAGAAAAAAGGAGCAAATAATTTGCTCTTTAGTATTCTAGTCCCTAAAGCTGCAGCTCTAAATAACTTTTCCCTTTTTGGCCAGATTTATTAAGAGAGCGTTTTCCTGCCTTGATTCACTGGCATTCTTCTCTGTTTGTAGCAAATTGCTAAACATAAGACATATTCTCACTCTCGGGTCTAACGTAATCGAGAATTCACTGAAAAATCCTTATTTTATATCGTAATTGGGAATACTTTTAATCGATAGTTTGTTGCCTAAAGGAATTTATTTATTGCTCGTCTTGACTGGTGCAGTTCATGGATTTAAAAGCCAGTGGCTTTTCTTTGTAGGGGATCACCTGTGTCTGACGCAATGCTTGTTTATTTGAAGTGCCAAATCTCATCTGCCTTGTGATTTGCTTTACCAAAGGTTTTTGGGAAGCTCAAAAGCCTACTAATAGACAAGAGTTGATTTAAAAAAAAAAGATGTGTTTTATAGGATGTTCTGATTGAAAGTCTATGGAGATTCTCAATCATCCAGGTCATGGTTGTCCCATAGGGGCTTTTTCAAAAGGCAGGTGGATTGTCTTTGCGTTTCCCTGAAGACGTTTCACTTCTTATCCAAGAAGCTTCTTCAATCCTGACTGAATTCTGATTCAGTCAAGCTGAGGAAGCTTCTTGATTCGGTCAGAACTGAAGAAGCTTCTTGGATGAGAAGCGAAACGTCTTCAAGGAAAAACGGAGATAATCCACCTGCCTTTTGAAAAAGCACCTTTGGGATTCTGGCTGAAAGCTTGTCAGTTCAAGATTAAGATGAACAGTTTGTTCTTTCATTGCTATTCCAAGGTGCTTGATAATCTATCTATCTAGACAAGGGAAGAAAAATTGAGCCCCTAAATAAACTTAAGATTGGTGCAGAAACTGATGAATTGTAGATGCAATGTCTACCATCCAAATGTAGTATGCCAGAGCCCAAATGGGGCACTGAGGCTTCTAGATCAGGGCTTTTCAACCTGTGGTACGCGTACCACTTGTGGTACATTAATGAGTGGCAGATGGTACGCAGCCCTGCCTAGCCAAGTGTAGTGGGGAAGGGAAAGAGCCAGCACAGGCAGAGACTTACAGCGAGAGAGTCCTCTGGAGCTGCAGATTTTACTTATGAATGGAGCCATTTGGGGAGGCTGCCTTAGCCGGCAGCCAGTACTTACATTTTTTTTTCTTCCTTAAGTGCCGGCTGGGCTCCTTACTTTCCTTTCTAGCCAGTAGCTAATTCTTAAAGGGGAAGTGCCTTTTTAAGCTAGTTCACTCAGCAGCTTGTCTTTTCTGTCTCTGGAGGCCTTTCCTTGTTTGATCAATATATGGAAGAGGGAAAATATGGGGGGGTTCAAATTCTTCCTTCAGAAGGAGATGGGAATGAGAAAAAGGGAGGCAGGGAAGGGAGTCCCGCCTTAGCAGTTGGCCACCAGCAGCTCTGCCATTGACTTTGCTTGTCAAAAGGTTGCAGAAGGGGATCACATGACCCTGGGACACTGTGACCATCATAAATATGAATCAGTTGCCAAGCATCCAAATATAAATCACATGACCCTGTTGCTGCAATGGTCATAAGTGTGAAAAATGGTCACAAGTCATTACAGTGCAATTGCAACTTTGAACAGGTTTTTTTTTGTCACCAAGTTTTTGACACCTTGCTAGGTGGTCCTCGAATATTGCCATATCCTAAAAGTGGTACAATCGGTAAAAAGGTTGAAAAGCCCTGTTCTAGATCATGTATAGATACAATTTCAGCCTCTGTTTCCCATTGGTTAGGCCCTGCCATCTCTTCTCTGTCGATTAAGCTTCAGATTGCAAAGCTGAACATGGTTGAGCAGAATATCCCCTCAAGAGTTTTACGGTGCATAATGTGGGAACTATGACAACAGCATTATACACTTTATAACAAATGGAACAAGAGCTCCATTTCGTACGAATCTGACTCATCGGCCAAAGAAAATAATAACTGGGAGCGGTGAGTCAGAGGTATTAAACCTCGAGACAAGCCAAGAGGGGAAGAACATTTGTATTTTGAAAGAATTCCCATCAAATGTAAACGAAAGAAGAACCCAAAAAAAATAATATGTAAAGCAAATACAACATGAGCTAAATTTGTGACGTTCGGCGTCAGTCTTTTTGGCAGCTGTCAAAAACGTGAAAGAAGTTGTTTCTGAGCACAATTCTCAAGGACTCTTTAGCAGGCCATCTTGAGAAGGAATTTGAGCAACTTTGACTGTTTCTCATTAAGAAGCAATTTATGCCTTTGTACTGTAGAGCAGAGATGTTTCTATTTTCTTTCTAACGGTCCTGCTGTGATCCGTTGCCGAAGAGGGGGAAAAAAAAACCAGGAAGCTTGCAGCTGGCTGTTTATATGATAAGATTCCTGAATTTCGGTCCATCTGGTCCCTCTCGGAAATTCAGAGAAGATTGGCAAAATTGCAAATGGGTTGTCTCCATCTTGCTGCGTTAGTGGCAGCCGGGATGGAGAAACGCACAGCGCAACGTGTGAACCCCACAACTCCGAAATCGGAACATGGTTCGGCATTTTGTGACTTGGCGTGTAAAGTTGGATCATGGGATACACAGTTACACAGACCCCAAAATTTCCGTTTCTGGTAGTGGCTTTGGGTGTCTAGCGATTTGCGATTCATTGTTCTTTGAAGAATGCCAAGCTGTGCAAAATTAGAAATAACCCAGCTACGGTTTGGAGTTGGTTCCAGCAAGGGCAGAGTGAAGCAGTGCCCACTGTTCTGAAGAATCACAATCAGCAAAACCCGGAGAAGAAATGATTTCACAAAACCCGGAGGACATTTCCGTCTTTCAGCCTTTGTCCTAAGTCGGATAACGCCGTGTAGAGAATTACTCCTCGCGTAGGCTGTGATGTAAATAATGACCGTTCTTGGATATCGAAACCCAGTAAAGAGAAAAAGTTGTTCAGAGGAGGCGTTAACGCACGCCAGGGTCGATGTCAGACCCTCCAATCTGATCCTTTAGGGAAGAAAGATCCTCGACTCCATTTGGTTGAAGTGGAAGATTGTTCTGGTCCAAACGAGAGATCTGCTTTAATCCTGTTTTTCTCAGACAGATAAACTCCAAAGACGGACTAATATTCAGATTATTTATTCTTCAGGAATCTCTAAACAATAACTTACAGTCAAGAAAAGTTCTTCTGATGAACGTGTCATAATCTCTCCGTCTTGTGGTGTAAAATATTAAAGGCAGATTTCACCCCATATTCTTATGGAGCACTGGAACCGCTTGTTTGTCTTACACAAAGCCTTTTTACATACACTGGGATAAACTTTGAAGCTCCTCCCACTGACTAGATAAGATACAGGACTAACTAACAGCTGAACTATATTACCCAGAGGCCATCTCTTAAGGAGACAGCGTTAACCCTTTAAATGCTAAATGCTCTTAACACCGTTCTTAATTCCTAAGCTGGCTATAATCTGGTCCAGCACAAAGATTCTTTTACTAAAGGATGTTGGCTGCTGTAAAGTCAGGCGAGCTCCGGGTTTCCCGTGCTCCGAAGACCCAGAAAGGTTTCCCCTCATCCCAGCCCTTCCCCTGTGACCGGTCCATTTTCAGCCAATCAGAACTGCGTTTTGAGAACGCTGAGATGTTTTGGGGTAATCCACATCCTTTCTCAGGGTGCCTGGCCTTGGATACTGGTGCAAACCAGCTTCTCTGGTTTTTATCGCCTGTCCTTCCCTCCCCCTCCCTTTTTCCCGTCAGGTACACCCACAGCTTCATTGCCCCTCTATCCTTCCTCCCCTTCTAGCCTTCGATGGGAGGATGCCCGCGAGGCGCCAAGCTGAGCCTGGCGGACCTGACAATAAATGTTTTGAGAACATCTGCCCATCACGATTTCACCTGAACTTCCTTCTTTCTCTTGCAGGACATCAACGCCCATGCCTGTGTGACAGGGAAGCCCATCAGCCAGGGCGGCATCCACGGCCGCATCTCTGCCACGGGCCGTGGCGTCTTTCACGGGATCGAGAACTTCATCAACGAAGCGTCGTACATGAGTCTCTTGGGGATGACTCCAGGATTTGGAGACAAGACGTTTGCTATCCAGGTAGTGGATTTGCAAGAGTCACATGAGGAAGGAAAGGGAGCAATGACGCCTTAAGACATGGATAGCCTTGAGATAAGATAGTGATATCCTTCATTCTTCAGGCAAGGAAGCTCAGCTATTCATAGACGTGAGCCACACAAGCTTTAAATCAGGAACATACAGTAGTGGCCAAAATTGTGGAAACCTTTTGGGAAAAGTCTATTTTTGAGGTTTGATGGCTAATAACACCACTTTCTTTTTTGGAGTAGTGCCATAAAATTATATATCAATGGAAAGATAATTTAATCAAGAATGTAATGCAACAAAGTTTGTTCGATGATCTGTACTGTATTCTATGAAAAGTTATAGCCAAATAACCAGAAAAAGGAAGCACAACTTGCTCAGGTTGATCTCAGGTAGCTTTCCTTCCTCTGATGGTAGCCAATGAGCAGGAGTGTTTAGAGAGCCAATCGGGTGTCATCTTGTTTTGGCAATGAGCCAATCAGATCACAGTAGGATTCAGTGATTGATGTCCTGTATTGAAGCTGAGAGGAGGACATTGGTCAGTGTGTTATGTGATGGCTATCAAGTTGGTTGGGTTTTTTTGTGTTCTTTCATTTAGTGAGCTTGTAAAGCGTGATAAAATTAAAGTCAGGGTGCAAAGAGTTGACCGGTTGCCCAGAAAGCGATGTAAAATAGTATTATTAAGTGAACAAGGCTACAGTTATGAAGAAATTAGAAGAAAAATGGGTGGAAACTTAACCAAAAGGTGGCATTTCTACTGTACACTTTTCCCAGAAGGTTTCCACAATTTTGGCCACTACTATATGTGTTAGACCCGTCTTCCTCAAAACTGGAAGAATACTGTTCCATGTGGTTCTCTGCAAAAATTCAGTGAATGCACATATTCAGAAATTAATTTACGATCAAATGGTCTAGGACTGTGCCCTAGGCTAGGAGGTCACAAGGGGAAAAGTACGTTTTGGGAGGTGACTGATAAAACTATTGGCATATCAAGCCAAGAAAAGGGCAAGGATATACAGTAACCCCCCGTATATCCTTGTCGTTAAGAGTCAAGGTTTGATTTTTGAATAAATAGAACATTGGAAGGACATTTCTCTCACCTTAAACACATAGTAAATTTCAGCCAAATGATTATTACAAGTAACACATAAGTGGCATTTTTGTCATGTCAGTCTGGTACCACCCATGAATAAGGTGGTTTTGATTCTAAAGCTTTTCTTGCTTTTTTGCACTTATATATCGCTTCGTCGTGCTTTTATAACCCTCTCTTAAGCGGTTTACAGAGTCAGCCTATTTGCCCCCCAACAATTTGGTTCCTCATTTTACTGACCTCGGAAAGATGGAAGGCTGAGTCAACCTTGAGCCGGTCAGGATCGAACTGGCGGTGGGCAGAGAATCAGCCTGCAATTCTGCATTTCTAACCACTGCGCCCGCCGCCAGCGTTCTTTAGAAAGTTGATGTACTTCGTGAAGCTGCTTCTAGAAAAAATAAAGAGGTTCGAGCAAGGCTAAATCAAAACTTATTTTCACTTTTTTTTTTTTTTTTAAATAGGGATTTGGCAACGTTGGTTTGCATTCCATGAGGTACCTTCATCGCTATGGAGCAAAATGTGTAGCTATTGGAGAAAAAGACGGTGCGATCTGGAATCCTGATGGGCTTGACCCGAAGGAGTTGGAAGATTATAAGCTGGTAGGCCAAATGGTTTAACCGTTGTCAATTGTCCCGTTTCGTTGGCCGTGAAGCTTAGCAGTCCCTCTGTTAGTTGCGTTAGAAGCCTTTATGGTACATAAAGCAAACGGCCTTCAGATTGGAAAGACCTTGTTAGATTTGCTTGAGTGAGGCAGTCAAGCTTTAGTTCTTTAGAGGAAAATAACAAAAGAGGATGAGACTCCCAAGTAGGGTGTTGACTAATGAGCACACAGACAAAAATGGCCGAGGTAAACAAAATAGAAAATCATCTTCTGAAACTAATGTGGCCGCCTAAAGCCTTGGATAGAATGCCTTTTATATATTATCGTAGCCGCCTCTTGGGCAAGAGTTTTTGTGTGGGGGGGTTTGAAATACAGAACCTTAGTCCAGGAGTAACGTTTGAGTATGTGTAGTCTAATGAGGAGAAGAACTAAGGGTGACACGATAGCAGTCTTCCAATATTTGAGGAGCCACCACAAAGAAGAGGGGGCCAACCTATTTGCCAAAGCACCTGAAGGCAGGACAAAAAGCAACGAGTGGAAACTAATCAAGGAGAGAAGCAACCTAGAACTAAGGAGAAATTTTCTGCCAGGGCGAACAATTAATCTGTGGAACAGCCTGCCTCCAGAAGCTGTGGGTGCTCCAGCACGGGAGGCTTTTAAGAAGAGACTGGATAGCCATTTGTCTGAAATGGTACTATAGGGTCTTCAGCTTGAGCAGGAGGTTGGATTAGAACAGGGGTCTCCAACCTTTCTGGGTTGGCGGCCCGGTGGGAAAGGGAGGGGCAGGCACGTTTATGCGCGCGTGCACACACAACACAAAGGTGGCTGCACGTGCGCGCACGCAAATGAGGCCGCGAGCATGTGTGCTTCGCAAATGGGGCTGCTAGCGCCAGCACGAGGCTCGCAGCGAGGCTAATGCTGCTGCAAGGGGGGATGAGCACATGCACACACGCACTCGCCCCAGAGGCCATGGCCCGGTAGTGGGCCACAGCCCATAGTTTGGGGACCTCTGGATTAGAAGACTTCCAAGGTCCTTTCCAACTCTGTTATTCTCTTCTGTGAAGACGCTAAAGCCTCGTAATCCCCATCATGTCTCTCAACAGCAACACGGATCCATTCTCACCTATCCAAAAGCCCAGACTCTCGACTGCCACATTCTTGAAACCGATTGTGACATCCTCATCCCGGCGGCCAGTGAAAAACAGTTGACAAAAGTCAACGCTCACAAAGTCAGAGCAAAAGTAAGATGGGCGGGCAAGGGCGGGCTTGAGGCTGGCTGCTCCAGCTGAGACTCTTCTCTGCCAGGTGCTTTTGCTGCCTCAATTGAAAGATTTCCTGGGCTTAATGGTGACGCTCTTGTCGGTTCTTTCCAGATCATCGCTGAAGGTGCGAATGGACCCACGACCCCCGAAGCGGATAAGATATTCTTGGAACGGAATATCATGGTTATTCCAGTAAGGTTCTTTTTGATAGTTGTGATCTGGGGTGAAAAACAATGCTAAGGTGATTGATGGAGATAACTTCTGATTTTTTTTTTAAACAACTATTCTGCAGGGGTTTTCTTAAAACAAACAGAATGGATTTTAATCTGTTTTCAGGAATGTGTCTTTTAGTAGCAAATTAAGTTATGGAGGCTGTCTGCTTTTGGCTGTGTTGGATACAAAAAAAAATCCATGTAGAAGATTAAAAACTGTTTTTGTTTCATCCTCAGTCATACCCTAGCATAGGGTTCTCCCACCTTGGCAACTTTTATGATTTGTGAACTTCAACTCCCAGAATTCCTCAACCACTCATTCAGTTCTGGGAGTTGAAGTCCACAAGTCGTAAAGTTGCCAAGGTTGGAGACACTTGCGGGCCTAGCAAGTCTTTGATCTTGGTCTATAACAGGGGTAGGCAACCTTGGCTCTTTTATGACTCGTGGACTTCAACTCCCAGAATTCCTGAGCCAGCCACGCTGAGGGGAAAGGGAGAGGTTTCCAAGCTGAGCCATGCTGGCTCAGGAATTCTGGGAGTTGAAGTCCACGAGTCATAAAAGAGCCAAGGTGGCCTACCCCTGGTCTATAAGGAAGGAAGTTCTGTTGAACCCACCCCACTCTTCCTCCTTGCCATGGCTTAATTTGGAAGCAGGAATGAATCTCCCTCAGCCATCGTCAGCCCCCATAAAGCTCTATCAGCAGTGACAGGACCTTTGGATCTTCGTGATCTCTTTGATTGACTCCCCCAAAATTCCTCAGCTAGTCTGGTAGTGGATGGGACTGAACCTTCGTCTTGATTTCTGACCATTCCATCCCACGTTTCCAAGAAGCTTTGGGGGTTAGTTGGCTTAACCTAGTGGATGGGAAGCTCTTCAACCTGAGGAGACTTCAAGCTATTAACCAAAGTGAAGGAAACTCTTTCTGAGAGACTTCCTCCTTGTTGGGGACTGTGTCCTGAATGCTGGCTCAAAGCCAGGGATGAATACAACCAATTGGGTGGGAGTAAAATGGATTCCCTGAAACCATTAAACTGGTTCCTGGGCTGCTGAACAGGATGCGAAGGCAGTTACTTATTCCTTTCTGCTACTCTTTGCAGAGTGATGCCTCCTTACCTTTGTTCAGTGCCTTGAATTTTATTTACTTAATTCCTTTATCTAATATGTGCGGCCACCCATCTCAGAAAAAGAGACAGACAGGCATACAACAAAAGAAGTATAAAAATAAACATCAAACACAGTCATATAGACAACGCCCGGGATTCTGTCAACCCTGAATTCTTTTTCTTTTGAATTCTTTGCTCTTCGTTTGATGTACCTGTCAATAAGGGTTTGTCAATTGTAGTTGTCAGCTCCCTTTTAAGTCGATGACTGTCAAATGCAGAAAATCAGGAGTCCAGGCAGTTCAAATGAGTATATATAGGTTTATTTCAAGCTGAGGCTCTCTACAGGAATCTGAACCGCTGACGGTCAAAGCAAATTAAATCTGCCTGCCTGTTCAGTCTAGATCAGGGCTGTCAAAACGATGCGTCATGCCGAAACAGCGCCCACCCCATTGCCGGCAATGGAAAAAAGTTGCGATATGTCGCGACACGTCACGTGACGTTGCGAGTTTGACACTCCTGATCTACAGTAGTGGCCAAAATTGTGGAAACCTTTTGGGAAAAGTGTATTTTTGAGATTTGATGGCTAATAACACCACTTTTTGGGGGGGAGTAGTACCATAAAATTATATATCAATGGAAAGATATTTTAATCAAGAATGTAACGCAACATAGTTTGTTCCATTATCTGTACTGTATTCTATGAAAAGTTATAGCCAAATAACCAGAAAAAGGAAGCACAACTTGCTTAGGTCAATGTCAGGTAGCTTTCCTTCATCTGATTGTAGCCAATGAGCATGAGTGTTTAGAGAGCCAATCGGGTGTCATCTTGTTTTGGCAATGAGCCAATCAGATCACAGTAGGATTCAGTGATTGATGTCCTGTATTGAAGCTGAGAGGAGGACGTTTGTCAGTGTGTTATGTGATCGCTATCAAATGGTTGGGTTTTTTTGTGTTCTTTAATTTAGTGAGCTTGTAAAACGTAATAAAATTAAAGTAATGGTGCAAAGAATTGACTGGTTGCCCAGAAAGCGATGTAAAATAGTATTATGAAGTGAACAAGGCTACAGTTATAAAGAAATTAGAAGAAAAATTGGTGGAAACTTAACCAAAGGTGGCATTTCTACTGTACACTTTTCCCAAAGGGTTTCCACAATTTTGGCGACTACTGTAGATCATTCCTAACCTTAACTGGTCTACTTATTTTTCATCTCCTCACTTCTTCTTTCCACAGGACCTTTATTTAAACGCTGGCGGTGTGACTGTGTCTTACTTTGAATGGTTGAAGAACCTGAACCACGTCAGCTACGGCCGCTTGACCTTCAAGTACGAAAGGGACTCAAACTACCATCTACTAAGTACGTGGAATGGGTTCTGCCCTTCATCTACCAGCCTTGGCCCGCTTGGTGGGCATGTCTGAGCTGCTTGATCGCTTTCGGAATCGCACCAAGGCCTGATGGCTTTAACTGGTTTTGGCTGGAAATTATAGCGGTGGATTTTTTGGCATTGCGTTGCTGAACGTTTTGGGCAGATTAATGGCATAAAAGGAAATTCCCGCCTTTGAGAGGAAGTAGATCCACCTTGGCAGCACGTTAAAGAAGGAAATTTATTCTACTCTTGAGAAGAGCCGTCTTTTGATCATCCAGTTAGTTCCCTTGCCCCGGAGTTTTAACCGGCTTTTTCTTTTTCTTTTAGTGTCAGTTCAGGAGAGCTTGGAAAGGAAGTTTGGGAAACACGGGGGAAGTATTCCGGTTGTGCCCACTGCGGAATTCCAGGATAGAATATCCGTAAGTAGCTCTTGCACAAATTTAATTTCATTAAATAGGTAGGTCTAAGAGCAAACTCTGCAATCGTGCAGCCACAAAACCCGCAGAGAAATCTGAAGAAATAAGCTAAAATGCTGCACTTTTAACTCCGTTGAAGGCTGACGTTTCGGCTCAGCTCGTATTTATAACGCCAAGAATAAATGGACTGATAAAAGAGTTTCAAAAACACAGGTTGTCCTCAAATTTTGACCACGATTGGGTCCAAGATTTCTGTGGGTAAGCAAGACTAGATGTTAAGTGAATTTTGCCTCATTTGACCAGCTTTCTTGCCACGGTTATTAAGTAAATCACCGCAGTTGTTAAGGTGGTAAAACGGTTGTTAAGTGAATTTGGCTCCTCCATTGAATTTGCTTGTTGAAGAATCACCAAAGGGGGTCCCATGACCTCAGGATACTGCAACGGTCATAAATATGAGTTCTGAATGTTGATCGTGTGACCATGAAGGGGGGGGGGCGCTTCAATGGTCGTAAGTGTGAAAAACGGCCGCAAGTCACTTTTGCAGTGCTGTTGTAACTTTGAACAGTCACTAAACAAATGGTCGTTAAATCGAGGACTACCCGTGTTACAGTTCTGATCAGAAATCAGAACTGATGGTCCCAAGTGAAGTCTAAACTTGATATCGTTAGATTATTGTGCATTAATTCCGGTACGCAATACCGTGTTTCCCCAAAAGTAAGACCTACTCTGAAAAGATTTTGGGGGGTGGGCCTAATATAAGCCCTACCCCAAAAATAAGCCCTAGTCTTGGGGTGCGAGGCTCACCTCTAAACATCAAGCTAGGACGGGGATTGGGGGGGTGGAGTTACCCCATACGCCCTACACCCACTTACTATTGCAGCCAGCCCTCTCCTCGCTGGCCCACTTCTTCTGCGCTGTCCCCAGGCCTGCATTTCTCAGTCACAGGCCTTTCCGGAAGGCCACTGCAGCTGAGAACCGAGCTATGGATTGAAGGCTTGCATAGGCCTTCCGGAAAGGCCTGACTGCAAAATTGCAGGCCGGCATGCAGCTGCAGAACGAAGCAGCTCTTTCGGCCGCAGAAGAAGTGGGCCGGCTGGGCTGTCGGTGTCGGAGGTGAGTGGAAAAGACACCTCTCGAAAATAAGACCTGGTGTCTCTTTTGGAGGCCAAACACCAAATGTCATGGTTCCGACAGATGCAACTCTTCAAAAGAACTTTGAGGCATTGTTTACCTTAAAAAACCTTTATTCGAGTAGCATAATATCGGCACTACATAATCGAAGCCAAAAACTGGATTCCCCTCCCCTGAGCACGTAGTATCAAAGCACAATTCCCCCCTCCTGTTAACAGTCATAAATCACATTCTCCAATTAGTTTGAAATGCAGGCTTCCCCTCCAGTTCTCCAGCCTGCCAATTCTTATCATCTCTTATTTCAATAACCTTGGTTCACACACTAGGTCCAGTATTGCTATGTCTATCTAAACTCTCGTGCACATTCCCCCCCCCCCCCCCAGCATCATCTAACTCTAAAAGTAAAACATAAGAAGAAAATGGTTGCATCTCCAACTGTTGTCACAGCCAAAACATCCCATGTTAGCAGCGTTGACACCAAAAAAACAAGACCGGGTCTTATTTTCGGGGAAACACAGTATGTACGTTGCATATGATTATTTTTTTTTAGTTTCACGGATCTAAACCTCTACCCACCCTGTTTTTCACCTGATGTTCAAGTAAACTTTCAATTCACCAATTTCCATTAAAAGGCTGTACCTAGAAATGACATTACAAAGGGGGATTTGACCCCCTCAAGCCAAGCCAGCCTCTTGCTGGTGACTTTAGACTGGGCTTTTGACGGCTGTTCTTTTACCCACAGGGCGCCTCGGAGAAAGACATCGTGCATTCGGGCTTGGCCTACACCATGGAGCGATCCGCACGGGTAGGTATTAAACATTAAATGCCACGGATATATTCCTGTTTGTCGGCTTTTTTTTTTGCTCCTGCTTTATTTTGTTTGCCTTGTCGCGGAAAGATTAGCCGTGAGAAGCAGAGGGGTGGCAACGATTATTAATGTTGCCATTAGCAATCAGGCTTTCTCTCTTTAGAGACGAGAAGGCAGAATTTCCAGGACCACAATTGTTGGGTGGAAGTTGAGGCAACAGCCCACGAAGACGTTTGTTGAAAAGACAAAGCTCAATAGAAGCAATTGTGCCATCGAGCGTGTCAGCTTAATCGGAGGAAGCGGAGGTTTCTCTCGATTGCTGTCTTGTGACGAGCAGAATAACAAGAGTTGGAAGGGACCTTGGAGGTCTTCTAGTCCAGGGGTAGGCCACCTTGGCTCTTTTATGACTCCTGGACTTCAACTCCCAGAATTCCTGAGCCAGCATGGCTCAGCTTGGAAACCTCTCCCTTTCCCCTCAGCGTGGCTGGCTCAGGAATTCTGGGAGTTGAAGTCCACCAGTCATAAAAGAGCCAAGGTGGCCTACCCCTGGCCTAGTCCAACCCCCTGCTCAAGCAGGAGATCCTACAGTCCTTGAGTTGCAACCACAATTGAGCCCAACATTTCTGAGATATTTGCGAGGTGGGTTTTGCCCCGTTTTGCGACTGTTCTTGCCACAGTCGTTAAGCGAACCACTCTAGCTCTTAAGTTAGTCCCACGGTTGTTCAGTGAGTCTGGCTTCCTCATAGGCTTTGCCATGATCCCATGGCCCTGGGACACTGCAACCGTCATAAATATAAGTCAGTTGCTCAGCGTCTGAATTTGGGGATGCTGCAATGGTTGTAAGTGTGGAAAAACTGTTGTAAGTCACTTATTTCAGTGCCGCTGTAACTTTGAACAGTCACTAAATGAACTCTTTTTTTACGTCGAGGACTACCTGTACCATTTCAGATAAACTGGTTGTCCAGTCTCTTCTTAAAAACCTCCAGTGCTGGAATTGGCCCTTAGAAATTATCCTTAACTGTGTCCCTTATTTTCGCGCAGTTTCACAACTAGCCGAGTTTTGAATTCCCCCATTTTTTTTAACTAAAAAAATGGATAGATCTTTGAACAAAAGCATAACGGGTAACCCTCTAAATCAGGGGTTCCCAACCCCCGGTCCGTGGACCGGTCTCGGTCCGTGGCACACCAGCAACCGGTCCGCACAAACAAGCAAAGCCCCATCCGCAGGATGCAGGCAGCACACAAAACCACACCACCCTCCGGTCCGTGGAAAAACCTCTCTCCACGGAACCGGTCCCTGGTGCCCCAAAGGTTGGGGACCTCTGCTCTAAATATTCTTCAGTAAGAGCTTCTACTCTCTGAACCTGGTTTGTTTTAGCTAATAGCAGTTGGAATCCGGTAATATTCCCAGGAGCATCGTTTCCCCAGGTTTGCAGGTCACCCCAAGCCTTTCGAAAAATAAACACGAAGGCAAAACATTCATGAGCAATCCAGTGGTTTCCCACGAGGATTTTGAAAAGCGTAGCAAAGGTCCTAACTCTGCCATTTTTAATGTCCCGTAGCAAATCATGCGTACCGCCATGAAGTACAATCTCGGCTTGGACCTGAGAACAGCTGCCTACGTCAACGCGATTGAGAAGGTCTTCAAAGTGTACAACGAAGCCGGTCTGACCTTCACATAAACGGCTCCTCGGTCTCAGCCTGACACCACCGTGTTCTGAGTCCTGTTGGAAAAAAAAAAGCTTACGAGAAGTTTACACAGAAAATCCCTTTCTCACTTAGCTGTAGTGGGTAATGATTCTCCATTAGCTTCCGTTCAAGCTAGTCTTTTTTTTATATAATACCGGGGGTGGGTGGGTGGGGGAATCCATGGATTTAGGATCCCGAGTCGAGAGACGACTAAAGATAACCAGCTCGTCTGCACCGCCTAGAGTTTTGTAGGTTTCATCTTGAGAAGTTACTTACACCTGTTCCCTTTTCTTGTATGGAAGCGTGGCCTTGCCACGCTAAGCAACTTAGCATCGCTTCTGACAACGTATAACGCTGAAGCAAATATTAACTGTTCAAGCACTTTGGCTTCAGGCAATGCTACACTTGTAGTTTAGGCACTTTTAAGTAAAGCTCTTTGGATCGGTTCTGAAGACTGAATGGGTGACCTTCAGGAAATAACCTAGATTTTTCCGTTTTTACAGTTACAGGAGCCAGAAGCCTTGTTCCCTTTAAGCAAGGGTTGTTCTTTCTTCTTCCTTTTTTTTTTTTTTTTTTTTTTAAATCTTTGCTCCTGCTACAGGCCTGCCTCTAAATCATGTACTTAGCCTCACCTTGATTTAAGCACTGTCTGGTTGTACGCAAAAGAGAGGACTTCCAGGAATTGATTCTTTTTATAAGCTGAACGAGCATCATTGATGTACAGATACCCGGGGGGAGAATGGCTTCTTGTTTAATCTTGTCACTACATATCCACTTAGCTTATGTATTTTTATTTTTATTTTTTTTAAAAAAAGGATAACACGTACTTGAGCATAACCTTGGGACAGTCTGAAGAATTTTTGTAAGTTTTTATTCTTCTGGTATTTTAGTTTATGAAGTGCTTTTAGCATTAGCATTGGCCCGTTGAACAATTAAACGTAGAAATTATTGGCACCAAGAAGATTGGCAGGCACACTGACATAGCTTTTGCTCCATTCATCTGGAAATGCTGATGTTGGGAAAAATTGGTTAGAGGGGGCCTTGAATCAGGATTGGATTGTTCCCGTAGCTGCCTTGAAGGTCTCGACATGGTCTTGTGTCCAGATGAATTCTATAAAGTGCCAGATTTATTTGTCTAATCAGTTAGGATGTTTTTAAAATACACCCCCAGCTCTCCTGGAAATTCGTGCTTTTTTTTTTTCCTAGCTCCTTTATAATTCATGACATAACATGGCGACGAAAGCAATTATTAAAAGTTGACATTTTGAAACATACTCTGGTTTCTGTGTTTTCTACTCCGCGTAAATGGAGACAGGCTGGGATCCGACTGTAAAGGCTCCAGTTCCCACACCATTCCTGTTGACCTAGGCCCAGAATTTTTCAGTCATTCCTGGAAATTACATACATATAAGCATGTTAAATTTAAATTTGTGGACAAAGAGTTAAAGGGAGACTAGTATAGCTATTTCCATCTACTTAGCTCTCATCAGCTAGCCATACCCTTCTGAGATATCTCAGGGGCTGCCACAAAGAAGAGGGAGTCAAGCTATTTTCCAAAGCGTCTGAAGGCAGGACAAGAAGCAACGGATGGAAACTAATCAAGGAGAGAAGCAACCTAGAACTAAGGAGAAACTTCCTGACAGAACAATTAACCAGTGGAACAACCTGCCTCCAGAAGCGGTGAATGCTCCAACACTGGAAGTTTTTAAGAAGAGACTGGACAGCCATTTGTCCGAAACGGTATAGGGTTTCCTGCCTGAGCAGGGGGTTGGACTAGATGGCCTCCAAGATCCCTTCCAACTTTATTATTATTATTCGAACCCAGGGCCACTGCATGTTAGGCAGATGTATTAACCTCTAGGAATCTCAGAAGGGTATGGCTAGCTGATGAGAGCTAAGTAGCTCAAAATAGCTATACTAGTCTCCCTTTAATTCTTTGTCGGTAAATTTAAATTTAACACATAAACAGTCTGTCGCAGAAGCGATTGCCTGTGAGGGGTCCTAGATTGGGCTGAAAGGCGGAAGCGGTATGCTCCCTTCCGTGTTTGGGGTAGAACAGGTTGCCCTGATAGACCGGTCTCACCGGAAAACGCTTACATGTAAGCATATTTAAAATGAAGAATGACTTTTTTTTTCCTGTTGGACAGCAGCAACTTGAGGTCCACCCAAGGAAGTGATACATATTTGGACATTTTTATTCATGTTTATTTTTTTTTAAGGAACTTATATGGCTGCCGAACTCAAACCTGTTCCTTTAGGTGACTTACACTGAAAGCAATTCAAAGTGAAAGCAGTAATGGATAAAAAGTGTTTCCCTCTCCTGGTGTGGAGATCGTTGCAGCCCTCACACCCAATGGGAATTGATAAAGGAGAATATTTGCAGATCAGGCTTGGAAATGAGAGGTCCCTGGTGCTCTCTGAGCTTGGTTGTTTTCTTGCAGACGTTTCATGACCCAACTAGGTAACATCAACAGTTTTCTAGAAGGTAGCACTGGGTAGAAAGTAGACGTTGGCCCCCTTTCAGCAATGGTGATATTACCTAATGGGGTAATTAAACAATTAAGCAAGAAGACAACCAAGCTCGGAGAGCACCAAGGACCCCCTCATCCAGGGGAAATGTTTTTTAAAAGCTGTTCTAAATCCTTGCCCATTCTTACAATGACGGCCCTTCGGAGAGATGGGAAAATACATGTGACTGATGCTATTTCAATTAGCCCTAAAAGTTTGGAGATACTAAAAAAACGTAACAAACTTCCATTCATATGTTCTTGCATTCTGAAGTGGGGAGACCCGAAGGCATCATCTTGAGATCTTTCCTTGATGGCCTTTCAAAGAAATTCAAATCCATCCCTTCTCCTTCCAAAGCCTTCCTTTTTTTCTTCATCTCTGGGATTTTTCCTGCGTAAAATTCAGTTCTTTTTGTTCAACGAGCTTTGACTTTTTGAGTTCTGCAGTTGATGTTGCTTTTAAATTACAACGCAGCTAACGCAGCGCAAAAACCCATTAGAGAACCTTGAACAGAAATTTCATCTCTTGGTTTTCCACACGAGCATTTCACTGTCAGCCAAAGAGCACCCTATGTGTGTAAAAATATAAATTGCTTGCGGTAGATGTGTACGTTTGATAAATGCTGATAAAGCGCGGGTGCCGCCCTACGATACACAGGTATGTGCAAGCTTTAAATGCGCAACTGAGTTTTTCTTCTCTGTTCTCGCTCTTCCCCATTGGACGCTTTGAGAAGCCAGTCTCTTAATTTCCTGATATCATAAAATCAAGGGCTGGAAGGGACAGGCAGGAGATCTTAATTTCACCTTGGACAAATGGTTGTCCAGGCTCTTGAGAACATCCACTGATGAAGCACCCACAACTCCAGCAGGCAAGTTGTTCCGTTGATCAGTTGTTCTCAGAAAATTCCTCCTTGGTTCCAGGTTAGATCTCTCTAATTCCACCCATTACTACTTCTCCTGCCCTCAAAGTGTTTTGGAGAATAGGTTGACCCCTTCTCTGTGACAGCCCCCCAAATACTGGAAGACGGCTATCATGTCACCCACTAATCTTTCTCTTTGATAGGCTAAGCATACCTACCGTGGAACAGCTTGCCTCCAGAAGTTGTGAATGTTCCAACACTGGGAAGTTTTTAAGAAGAGATTGGAGAATCATTTGCCTGAAATGGTATGGGGTTTTCTGCCTGAGCAGGGGGTTGGACTAGAAGACCTCCAAGATCCCTTCCAACTGTTAAATCTATTCTATTCTATTCTATTCTATTCTATTCTATTTCTTATTCTATTCTATTCTATTCCTTATTCTATTCTATTCTATTCTATTCTATTCTATTCTATTCTATTCTATTCTATTCTATTCTAAGTAATCACAGAAAACAATGATCAGAAACACACTGTCACCATTCACTTTGAAATTATTTAATGTTTGATACTGCAACAAAATTTACGCAATATACAACAATTTAACCTTCAATGAAGGTGTAAAGTACATCTAATAGGGTAGTCATGGGAAGATAAATTTCCAATGTATAAAAAGATGGTTGGATCATTTCAAATCTTCCGGGCAAGCCAAAAGGAAGATCAGCCCATTTAGGTTGAAATGTTCTTCTTTTCTTCCTTCTTCTTTTCTCCACTCTCGCCAAAGCTTTTACCCCACGCTGTTATCTGACTTGTTACATTTTGCACTGCTTTTTCACCAGTATCTTGTGCTGTTTTGCAGGTGTCATCAATAACTTAAAAAAAAATAAAAAAAATTGCAAGATGGTTAGCTTAAGGGTCTCTAATATGCAAATTTGCCTCCCTGGGAATACAGCAAAATTGACATTTCTTGAAGTCTTGTCATAAATCATCTGAAGTCTCTTCAGAGTGTAGATGCCCAGAGCCTTTTCCTTTATATTATAATCTGAGCCAAACGATGTAATCTTAGGCGCTTCTGATAATTCTTAAGCTTCAAAGATCAACGTGATCCAATTCAGTTCACAAATCATGATACTTATCAAGAGATACCATGCCATTCAACTCTTTCTTAGCAAAAAACTCCCTCACGACAGAATTTGGCATTTCATGAGTATAACTCTGATCTGTTCAAAATGAGTTTTAAAAAGTCCTAAATAATTAAAACATTGACCAGACCAAACCAATTTGTCAATTGTTCAATTTCTCTTATCTTTTGAAAATATACGACATCATGGCTTCATTTTATTATCTATGATTATTTCAATTATTTCAGCCTTGAACTCTTCGTAATCAAGTAATCTTCCCTTGCCTCTGAGTGTTGATGGTTTCTAGGATAATTTACAAACTTGAGTCTCCTTCTGGCCTGCCCCCAAGAGAAATAAAAATTAAGATCACCATTAATCAAGTAACCCTGCCATTATAACTTAGTCGGCACCGGTGCAGACCTGATTTTCTATTTCTCTTAACCAAACCTGAACCTCCTTAGCTTTTTGAGATCAACCAAGATCAACTGATGACAGGAGGAGCATAGTATAAAAATCTGCGTAATAAAGTGCATTTGATTTTTGGAAAGCATTGACTCTGTACTTCAAGAACAGAATTTCTTGAAGAGTTTTCTGTTCTTTGGTATAGGTCAGGGGTAGGCAACCTTGGCTCTTTTATGACTCGTGGACTTCAACTCCCAGAATTCCTGAGCCAGCCATGCTGAGGGGAAAGAGAGAGGTTTCCATGCTGGCTCAGGAATTCTGGGAGTTGAAGTCCACGAGTCATAAAAGAGCCAAGGTTGCCTACCCCTGGTGTAGGCTAACTGAAGACAAGTTTATTAAAGCAAGATCAAAGGTGACTTCTCTAGTTAGAAGTCTATACAGAAGGCCAACTGCTCCAAATTGGGGGGGGGAAATGTACCATTTTCTTTTATTACAAGAGTGAAGGTGCTGCTCTTAACTTAATAAAAACTGTTTTCCTTACCTTTCTGACCAGTTTCTGTCACCTGATCCAGAACATGCTGCACAGTCTGTCCTGCTGAATTAACTGCAGTCATAAATAATAGCACAAATTATTGTCACGGCAATCATACACCAGTTGCCTAAAACAATTAAAATTTACATTTTTAAAATAACAATAGTCAAACTGATACGTATAGTAAGAACAACTCTATCTAGAAAGGTGTTCATTAGTGGGTCAACCCAAGTCTCTAGATGTCATTTCAGGCCAATTCAAGATTCTGGAGGAACCTGGCTTGAGCAGGTTTCTATGGGTTATATGGGGTCAACTTCTTGGGCTATTTTGTGGCCATCTCAAGCCTCTGTAGGTCAAAATAATCCTCCAGGGTTCATTTTTTCACGAGGCAAGTGGACTTTCTTGTTTTTCTTGAAGACATTTCGCTTGTCATCCAAGAAGCTTCTTCAGCTCTGACTGGTGCCATTCTCCACCACCCAGTCAGAGCTGAAGAGGTTTCTTGGATGAGAAGCGAAATGTCTTTAAGTAAAAGAAGAAAGTCCAGTTGCCTCATGAAAAAAGCACCTTTGGGACAACCATGACCTGGATGACTGAGAATCTCCATAGACATCAAGCTTCTGCAGTAATCCTGGTCTGAACACCAGCTTCCAGGGTATTTGGGTTCAACCTCTAGGGCCCTTTGGTGGCCCACTCAAGCCTCCTCCGGGGTCATTTGGGGATCAACTCAAGTAGCTGTTGGTGCTCCGCTCTCTTCATTGAAAAGGGCACGTGATGGTGTGCTGAATACTGATTGTGCCGCTGTTTCTGGAGGGAGGGCTAAAATCCCCCTTCCCTCTCCACAGGGGGGAAAATACTTTAGCAGCTTCCGTAGGTAAAAGAAGAAGTTAGAATATAAGAGAGGTAGATCTCACCCAGTCTCTTCCACGCTGCTTTTTTGTTGCCTGATGGTAAGTGTGACTTCGGCTGTCCACAGCCTAGTGACCGGCCATATTGCTATGGCTGGTCTTTCGTCTGCCGGTTCGGAGGGAACGCCGGCTCTAATGGGAGAGCTACCGCTCTCCCGCGATCCAGCAAGAGCCCCTCCTTGCTGGCCGCCTCTTCAGGGCGACTTTTCGACCCATTTAGCCCCCCCCAGCGATGCGAAACTGGATGTGTGAGACAGAGCTCATCTTACAAGCGTCCATGGCGGCCGCGTCGGCAAACCGGAAGTCCTCTACTGTGTTTCTCACTGCCTATCAAACCAAAACTATTTGGTTGTTCAAGACTGCTTTTCTCCATCTTTGATAACCCTTGTCTGAGTAATAAAATTAATTCTGATTTTTGGAACTTCAAAGTAAGGGAGAAACCACTTGGTTATATCAATGGAGATGTATGGAATTCTCGTCATTCCAGTCTTCTCCTTAGAGGCTGCTGTTGTGTTCTAGAAAAATGTGAAGCCCAATAATTTTTTTCTGGTCCTTTGGAAGATGGTGCAAAGGGAACAGCTACAGGGTGGTGATAGTTCAATGCCTGTTTGATCATTTCTTCTCTTTCAATGCTTTTATGGTTGTGTTTTTATGACTTTATGTCTTTTGATGTTTTGCATGGAGTCACATGAACTGGGTAGCACAAGCAATAGCACTTAGACTTAGAGATGGAAAATCAGGGCATTGATTTAACATGGCGGTCACATTTACAAATGCAAGTCAGATATGATAAAGATATTAAACAGGATGGATTTTACAAAGAACAGACTATGTTTGATCAGACATTATTAACTTCTGATGAAAAGTTAATTAAAAAATGTACAATTTCTTATTAAATTTCAAAATGGAAGATGAACAAGTAAAAGAGACAACAATAGTATGGGCAAAGAATTTTGGATATAATATAGATTTAGAAAAGTGGCAAAGTTTGTGGGAAAGAAACTATAAATTGACAATGTCAGCTTCATACAAAGAAAACTTACGTAAAATGTTTTATAGATGGCATTTGCCACCAACAAGATTAGCAAAACTGTTTAAAAATATGTCAGAGAAACGTTGGAAATGTAAACATAAACCAGGTACTTATTATCATATGTGGTGGACATGTGTTAAAGCAAGGAGATATTGGACAATAATCCACACTTGGTTAGAAAAAATGTTAGAGAAACACATAAACCTAAATTTTTTTTACTAGGTATAATGCCAGAAAAATTTGATAAGCAAAGTACATTTTTGATTCTACGTGTGATAACCGCTGCAAGAATTATATTTGCACAATATTGGAAGAACGAAGAAATACCACCAGAAGAAGAAATAATAAAAAAAAAATACTAGACTGTGCGGAAATGGACAGACTTACTTTAAGGTTGAAAGAAAAAGAAGAAACAGAATATTTTCAAACTTGGGACCTATTTTACAGATACTCAGACAACACATTTTTGTTGAATAATTACTATTGAACTCTGTTAATAAAAAATAATAATAATAAAACTTTTTAAAAAAATAGCACTTAGACTTATATACTGCTTCATTGTGCTTTACAGCCCTCTCTAAGCGGTTTGCAGAGTCGGCATATCTTCCCCAACAATCTGGGTCCTCGTTTTACCGACCTCGGAAGGATGGAAAGCTGAGTTAACCTTGAGCCGGTCAGGATCGAACTGCTGGCAGTGGGCAGAGTCAGCCTGCAATGCTGCATTCTAACGACTGCCACCACAGCTCTTAATAGCAATAGCCCTTAGACTTATATACTGCTTCACAGCGCTTCACAGCCCTCTCTAAGCGGTTTGCAGAGTCGGCATATCTTCCCCAACAATCTGGGTCCTCATTTGACCGACCTCGGAAGGATGGAAGGCTGAGTCAGCCTTGAGCCAGTCAGGATCGAACTCCTGGTTGTGGGCAGAGTCAGCCTGCAGTATTGCATTCTGACCACTGTGCCACTATGGCAATAGAAACAGCAATAGACTTATATACGGCTTCACAGTGCTTCACAGCCCTCTCTAAGCGGTTTACAGAGTCAGCCTATTTGCCGCCGATAATCTGAGTCCTCATTTTACCCACCTCAGAAAGATGATCAACCTTGAACTGTCAGAATCAAACCGCTGGAGCGAGAAGTGAGTTAGCCTGCAGTATCCCATTCTAACCACTGCCCCACCACGGCTCTTCTGGCATAAAAATGTCGTTATTTTTTTTTAAAAAAAAAATGGATCAGGAAAATAGATACAGCAAAGGACAACTGAGAAATTGCAGATTTACCCCCTCCCCCCCCACACACACCACATAGCTTAGCAGAAACTCTCCAAAAAAAAGAATTAGGTGAACAGATGCGACAGACTCAGAATGAACTCTTAAGCAGAAGAATTTTTTTAAAAAAACTCTGAGAAAGCTGGGTTTTAAGACATGGTGGACTCCTTGCGCCAAAGTCTATGTTTATGAGCGCTAATCCTGTCTTCAGTCCTAGCTGAACTCTTGGGAAGGTTGCTCTCATGGTTCCGACAGATGAAACTCTTCAAAAGAACTTCGAGGCATTGTTTACCTTAAAGAATCTTTATTTGAGAAGCATAGCATCGGCACTAACACAATCGAAGCCAAAAACTGGATTCCCCTTCCCCTGAGCACATAGTATCAAAGCACAATTCCCTCCTCCAATTAACAGTCATAAATCACATTCTCCAATTAGTTTGAAATGCAGGCTTTCCCTCCAGTTCTCCAGCCCGCCAATTCTTATCATCTCTTATTTCAATAACCTTGGATCACACACTAGATCCAGTATTGTTACGTCTATCTAAACTCTCATGCACATTCCTCCCCCCCCAGCATCATCTAACTCTAACTCTAAGAGTAAAACATAAGAAGAAAATGGTTGCATCTCCCACTGTTGTCAAAGCAAAAACATCCGATGTTAGCAGCGTTGATAATTGCATTATTCAGTGAAAGTAAAAAACAAGGAATCCGAGACCACCTTTTAAGCTTATGCCTTATAGTAAGATTCATTCGTTTTAAAAGGTACTATTTAATTCTTTCTGATTTTTGTTTTTCCGCTGTAAAATTTGCCGCCTTGGGAATTCTGTAAGTCAACCTTGATTTCTGGCCAGTTGGTAAATGTATATAATTATTAGTCTTTGGAGAAGTTTAAAATAACATCTTGTGACTTGACAGGACTTGAGTGGAAAGCTACAGAATGTCATGTGTGAGCGTGTGTCTTTCAACTTTCTGAACCACACCTTTAAAAAAAAAAAAGTTAGCAAAAGGCAATATGGTGCCTGAGGGTGACACAGTCCTGGGAGAATGAAGATCAGAACCAAATATTCTCAGTTTTATTTCTAACAAACAAGAAATGATTTGTCAAAACCCATCTCCAGTTTCTGTTCAATCCATATGTTTGTGCTCTGAGTTTTACTTATGAAAAACTGAAATGGGTACTCATATTACGTAATAACTCACTCCACCCCACATCACCCCCCCAAAAAAAAAACTCTGAGGGGAAAAGGAAGAGGTGGGTTTGTTTGTTTTTTTACTCTCCATCCCCTCTATATTTTCACATAAAAGGCCAGGCCTATAAAATGATTTCCTGCCAAGCCCATTTTTTCTACTCCTTTTCATTCTCTCCATCTCAAGACGCCACAAGGAGTAAGAAACTGAGGACCTCAATGGTGAAGAAACAAAGGATCCCAAGGGCAGATGAAGGAAGGAAGGAAGGAAGGAAGGAGGAAGGAAGGAAGAAGGGGAGAGAGAGAGAGAGAGAGAGAATGAGAGAGGGAGGGAGGAAGGCTCCATGTTTTGAATCTAGCTGCATGAAAAAATCAGTTGGGAAAAAAATATAAGCTACCGCTTTACCTATTTAAATTAAACTGTTCGGCAAGCATGTCGCATTATCTGGCATTATCTGAGTCTCCCCAGAGATGCAGACAAGGAAAGGTTTCCCAGCTCTGTTGCACATTCCTTTGATTGTACACATCAGGAACTTTTGGCGTGGGGTAAGCAAGTGTTCTCCTACTCATCCCTTTCTCCAAGCAAATCTATTTTTTGCAGCCTGGAAATAAACATTTCTCTCTCCCATAACACCAACTTGCACACTCCAACTTAGGGACAGACACTGGCAAAAAAAAAGCAGAAAGTCTCCCATGACCTCAAGTCCTAATAACTTGACACATTGATTTATTATTCTTGGCCATGCTACACAAGGTTGGCCACTATCTTCTTCTGGGAAGTCTTTGTCACATCCCAATCTGGCCTGCAACTCTCAACTCTTTGGGGGGCCTCCCATCCTGTACTACCCAGCTTGACCCATTCTCCAGGTCAGCCAAAGCCAGCTAGATGTGGACACCAACACCATGTTGAGGTTAGGAATGGATTCTCCATCCAGAAAGGCTAGATATGAACCAGGGCATTTAAACGAATCCAAAATGAGAAGAGGAGAACCAGAGGCTGTTTACCTGCATCCTGTGTAGCACTGCCTATCTTGGATGTTTCTTCTGAAGGATTGAATTTAAACATGTTTTCTGCCTGTTGGGTGATGTCTTGCTGTCTGCTCAGCGGTAGATTCTCAGTTCCCAAATGGAGCCCAGTCCTGTTGTTCAGCTTTCAAATCTGTTGGGGTTTATATAACAGAGAACTCCTCCCAGAGGGCACGCGGAGAAGGTCTGGCCAAACTCTGTTTGGTAACTAGTTTCCAGCTTCAAAAGCAAAGCAGGGATGTTTGAAATTACAGTGTTCCCTTCTGGGGGAAGAGGGTGTGGTTAGGCTTAAAAGCATGAAAGAGAGAGAGAAGGGAAAGATCAAATGTTGTTTTCCACAGCTGCAAAATGAACACGGTTCTTATCTGGAGCGTTGGCAAGGTTTCCTGGCTCTTCAAAAACATTTCCGTTGGGAAGTTTATGACTTGGGGACTCTACGGCCACAATAATAATAATAATAATAATAAAATTGCAATGGAGGGAATGTATGGGGTTAGGAGAGCTGCCAAAAACTGGGATCTGCTCAGCCGGGCAAAGATTCAGCTCTAAATCAAATTTGCAGTCTTGTGATTCCATGAAACACTACCCAGTGGGTGGGAACGTTCGCTCTTTTGCTAACAGGGCTGGAAGAGGGAGAAAAATGGAAGGACCACAGATCAAACCTTTGACAAAAATCTGAAAGACCTACTTTGAATCTGGTAGGTTGTGAATTACACAGCTTAAACCTCACGTTTTTAGGGAACACTATGGATTGGTTACCAATTGGTTACCAATGTTCTTTTTGGCAAGTCTCGACAAGAGGGAGGGATTTGGAAGCATAGATTCTCACCTATGATCCTAGAATCACCAGTTTCGCTACTGCAGGTTTGGAAACCAAGTTAGTCTTTTCTTGCAGACTCTGTCCTTTATATGCTTTCTGATACTGTTGATGAGAAGATGCAAAGGTTGGAAGGAGTGAGCAAATAAAAGGAGGAAGGATCTTGTTCAGGGAAGTCTATAATTTAGATATTATTTCTGGGTTTTAGCTATGAGGCGGTAACCTGGAATGGCTTCTATGGGGTTGTTTCTGGGTCTTCTGGATGGGATCGTTGTCGATGGGTCCAATGTTGCGTGAGAAGCTTGGATTGAAAACACAAACCGATTGAAAAAATAAAATAAAATAAAAAACAAAATAAAACCCTTCCCAATCTGGACAAATTGTGCAAACCAGCTCCTAAAATTCCATAACCGGCCCAGCCATTGCTGAAAATTGTGGTATTTGAAGTCCACATCTCTGAAAGTTGAGCAGATAGGAGAACCATCAATGAGAAGAGAAGATTGCTAGAAGGTTTGGGATGGTTTCCTCCAGTTTTCACTTTGTTACAAAATGTGCCTCTCACAAAAACAGTGTTTATATATATAAAACCGCTCTCCCCTCTGCAAATTGCTATCTTATCTCTTGTTTACAGGGCTGATGTCATGAAATTGGCAGCTTGGATCCTTCTGCTTCTGTCATCTGAAAATTTAAATAACCATGTACCAGTAAAGGAGAATATTTGTAACTCAGCGTTGACATGAAGAGTCCTTGGTGCTCTCTGAGCTTGGTTGTTTTCTTGCAGATGTTTCATTACCCAAACTAGGACTTGCACTGATGATGTTACCTTGTTTGGGTAATGAAACATCTGGAAGAAAACAACCAAGCTCAGAGAGCACCAAGGACCCCTCAAATAACTGTGGTGCCTGTCTTCCTACTTAGCAAAAGCGGCCGAGTCTGCAGTCAGCATCTCTCAACGTGCATTTCCAAACAAAAATGAAGAAATAGACCAACCAGGAAGTGGGTGTGTGAGCTGAATTGGTGCAGTGGTTAGAATGCAGTATTGCAGGCTGATTCTGTCCACTGACGGGAGTTTGATCTTGACTGGCTCAAGGTGGACTCAGCTTTCCATCCTTCTGAGCTCAGTAAAAGGAGGACCCAGATTGTTGGGGCAATAGGCTGACTCTGTAAACCACTTAGAGAGGGCTGTAGAGCACCGTGAAGTGATATATAAGTCAAAGTGCTATTGCTACTCCTTCCTTCCTTCCTTCCTTCCTTCCTTCCTTCCTTCCTTCCTTCCTTCCTTCCTTCCTTCCTTCCTTCCTTCCTTCCTTCTTTCCTTCCTTCCTTCTTTCGTTCCTTCCTTCCTTCCTTCCTTCCTTCCTTCCTTCCTTCCTTCCTTCCTTCCTTCCTTCCTTCCTTCCTTCCTGTGGTGGCGCAGTAGTTAGAATGCAGTATTGCAGGCTGAGTCTGCTCATAGCCTGGAGTTTGATCCTGACCGGCTCAAGGTTGACTCAGCCTTCCATCCTTCCGAGGTCGGTAAAACGAGGACCCAGATTGTTGGGGGCAAATAGGCAGACTTTGTAAACCACTTAGAGAGGGCAGTAGAGCACCACGAAGCGGTATATAAATCTTAAGTGCCATTGCTATTGCTATCAGGCTTCAGGAATGGGGTGTATTGATGGAACATTTGCATCTTACAGAGAAGGAAGGCTCTAGGTCAGTGACAGCCAAGAAGGATTTAGAGCTGTCACATTAGACACGGAGTTCCTATTGCTGAATTTCAAAGCAATAGCAAAGCCTTGGAGCGTTGGAAACGAGGCAGGATGTTGGCTAGCCTGGTTTTTTGGGAGTGACCCCGATAATGAATGGGGCCAATGTTTAGTCTGTGGTACAAAAACAGAACAAAGCCTGGCCCAGATTTTAGGAACGTTAAGAAACGGACGGTGGGGCTGGAAATGCTGCCGCTGGGATAAATGAGTGTGGGTTTTGTTCAGAAGTGGGGCACACTGTGGGTAAATTGCTGGCCTGGCTGGCTGGGGAATTCTGGGAGTTGAGGTCCACAGGTCTTAAAGTTGCCAAGGTTAGACACCTCTGGTTTAGAAGATAGAAGGGATATAAAGATTTAAACTCAATAAACTCAAGAGGGCTTGCTTCAGATTCAGTTCATCAGAATGTTTGATGGTTTTTCTTCCCCATAAACACATATACATATATTGTACCCCTTTGTTGAATACCGATAGATGTATTACAGCAATAATAGTATCCCACACACCCCTTGCAAGACAGGCTGCAATTTATAAACTTCTACAAATCTATTTGCAACCCAACTGACTTGCCATTTATCGGCTGGATATTAAAAAAAGATGGTTAACAAATAATCCAACAGTGAAGTTAAACTTCAAAACCCCCCCGTTAACAATCTGTTGTTGTCCTTAACTACCAGAAAGTCTACAATGGCTTTTTATCTACCTTAGACTATCACAATCGTTGTCTCTGATCCATCCCAGGATCAAATAACTTTGTTTAATTCTTAATAATAATACATGATCCTTAAAATTTTAATTAGGATCTTTCCCAACAGTTGCTTCTCTCATTCCCCAAGGTTGTAGGCCGTCCTGTAGGTTGAGACAAAACCTAGAGAATATTTGACGGTTGATGATGGGACATGTTGGACACATTTATCTTGGAATGTTGAGGATGTTTCTCATCAATCGTGAAGGCAGCTTCACTTCCACATTAAGCAGTTCATTGGCATATTTCCAGCTTCTCTGCTTTCACACAAGAAGGTTATGTACAAGAATATTATGGGCACATCAACTGAAGGCACAGAGGAATAACAGAATAACAGAGTTGGGAGGGACCTTGGTGGTCTTCTAGTTCAAACCGCTATTCAGGCAAGAAACTCTGGGAAGTCAGCCCCCCCAGAGAAGGAAATATTAAAAGGGCAGAAAAATATATTTCCTCAAAGGATCTTAAAGAGGCAGAAAAGCATGCCCAGTTTTTCTTAATAGCCCCAAGTCTCCCTCCCCCAAGCAGAAACCAGCTCTGTAGAAATGCAGATGTAAACCATTCAGGAAGGTTGAAGCTAGAAGATTAAGAAGACAAAGACACCTAAAATCTATATACCCCACCCAAACTCTTAAGACAGGACATAATAGGATTAACCCACAGATACCAAAGGGCACACTCAGACTCAGGTCAAAGTTCATGCCACAGGAACAACTCCAAATAAAAGGCTCCAGAGGGTATAAAAACCCACTCCCTACATGGGCTCGCTCTCTTTTCTTCCGGAGCCATCTTTCTGTCTGGCTCTCCTCTTCAATAAACTGCAACCTTCTTTCTAAAGCAGTCGCCATGTTGTTTATTCCCGGCTTGGACTGAACCATGATGAAGACTTTTCCCTCCACAAAACATTAAACCATTTCAAACAAATGGCTGCCCAAACTCTTCTTAAAAGCCTCCCATGATGGAGCACCCACAACTTCCGCAGGCAAGTCGTTCCACTAGTTAATTGTTCTCACTGTCAGGAAATTTCTCCTTAGTTCTGTGTGAATGCATGAACTTCATGCCCTTCCAGGAGATTTCCTGAACTTCATAAAACTCAAGAAGAAATTCCAGGCTTTTTGGTGTGTAGAGGACAGAGAGAAGAAGACCCTCTTCCCCATCCATGTGTTTGTCATTCATTTGAGACAAGAGCATCTATTTCAGCTTTGAACCACACGTCTCACTTCTGGTTCTCACCCAGTGAACACGTTCTATCATGCAGGCTGATATCACCATGTATATTTGTATGACTAATTTATAAAACAAGAGAGCTATGCATGAGTCACATGCTCAGCAGGTCAGAGCAGGTGATCCAGCACTGCAGTTACCTGGGCTAAGCTGATTTGATGTGCTGTGCAAACTCAGGCTATGATTCCTCGGATGATGTGACCTCAGGAAACATGTGAACTCAGTTACTGAGTGAAACATATAAATAGTTTATATGCAACATTTAAGACCCATTTGCCCCAATTACATCCAACAATTCCACAAAGGGCTCCCCCCCCCCGTCTCATTGTTGTCTGCAAAGCAGCTCCAGAGGTTAGGATAACATCTGGACCAGCAACAGGCTTCAAATTTCCTGTGACTTTCATAGCCAAGATGGGATCTGAGCTGTGCTCTTTTACTTGATATCTCCCGCGTCAGTTTGGTCCACATAATAATAATAATAATAAAAAAACGGTAGCCTTTGTGTTTAACCTCAGAATGCATTGTTCCTTTCAAAAAATGCCATGGAAAACAGAGAAATAATTCAGCTACACAACTTTGTGGACTTGTTCTCCCTCTCGTGGTTGAAAGAAAAAACTGCAAAAGTTTATTTTTCTGCAGCGTAATTGCTGCTTTTATTAATTCTACATGTTGGATCGAATTCCCTCTTGTGCCAAGATTGATGAAATTGTTGGGTTGCAGTAACATTTTATGTCCTGTAGTAGTAGTAGAATAATAATAATAATAATAACAACAACAACAACAACAACAACAACAACAATAATAATAATAATAATAATAATAATAATAATAATAATAATAATAATAATAATAATAATAATAATAATAATAATAATAATAATAATAATAATAATAATAATAATTATAATAATAATATGCCAATGAAGGAGAATATTTGTAGCTCAGGGTTAAGGGGTCCTTGGTGTCTCTGAGCTTGCTTGTTTTCTTACAGATGTTTCTTACAGATGTTTCATTACCCTAACTAGTTAACATCATCAGTGCTAGTAAGAAGTGCTGTTTGCTCCCTATAAAACTGGAGAAAAAAATTCTTTGAAGACTTAAACTCTCTAATTTTAAATTTTATTTGGCAAAGAAAGAAAGCTAGAATTAAATTGAAAATGTTACAATGGAGGTTGAAAATGGAGGTTTTGGCTTGCCAGACTGGGTTTTATATTATCAAGCATCAGTACTAACATGGGTAAAAGAATGGATAACTTTTAGAAATAAAAGGTTATTGTATTTGCAGGGACATAACTTACAACTCGGTTGGCACGCTTTCCTATGGTATGGGAAAAATAAAATTCATAAATATTTTCAAAACCACTGCAATAGAAATGCATTATTTATTAACATGGGGAAAAATAAAATGTAAAATATACTTGAAAATTCCAGGATGGCTTTCAACAATGGAAGCATTTGTACATCCAAATTTAGTCGGTCTTGAGAAAATATGAACATATAAAGATATTCTAAACTCTGAACGGAATTTAAAATCTAAACAAGAGATGGAAAATCAGGGCATTGATCTATCATTGTGGGCATATCTACAAATGCAAGTGAGATATGATAAAGATGTTAAATTGTACGTATTTTATAAAGAGCAGACCTTGTTTGATCAGATATTATTAACCTCTGATGAGAAACTAATTAAGAAAATGTATAACTTTTTATTGAATTTGAAAATGGAAAATGAACAAGTAAAAGAAACAATGACAACATAGGCAAAGAATATGGGATACAATATAGACTTAGAGAAATGGCAAAACTTGTGGGAAAGAAATTATAAATTGACAATGTCAACCTCTTACAAAGAAAACTTATATAAAATGTTTTATAGATGGCACATGCCACCAGCGAGACTAGCAAAAATGTTTAAAAATATGTCCGATAGATGTTGGAAATGTAATCACAAATCAGTTACCTATCACCATGTATGGTGGACATGTGTTAAAGCAAAGAGATATATTGGACAAAAATACATACTTGGCTAGAGAAGATGTTGGGAAAAGATGTAGATTTTAAACCTGAATTGTTTTTAGTAGGAATAATGCCAGAAAAGCTTGACAAACAAAGCATATACTTGATTTTACACGTGATAACAGCGGCAAGAATCATATTCACACAATATTGGAAAAATGATGAAATGCCACCAGAGGAAGAAATAATTAAAAAAATATACCAAATTGTGCGGAAACGGACAGACTTACTCTGAGATTGAAAGAAAAAGAAGAAACAGAATACTTTCAAACTCGGGACTTATTTGATCAATGGCTGTAGAAAAGAATAAGAGATTAGGAATTCAATTTGTATTAGTGGATGATAAACTCAGACAACACGTTTGTTGAATAAGTACTTTTGAATTGTATTAAAAAATCAATAAAAATTTATATACAAAAAGAAAGAAGTGCTGTTTGCTGTCTGTTTATATCCTGGTGTCTTGCCTGGATGGGTGAAGGCGGTCTTAGGGATTCTTTGGTTGGGCTGATTACTAATGGCTCTGTGGAGTGTTGCTTGATTGATTGTTGGTCTGAAGTTGACCTTGGAGTTAATGTATGCTGATTACTGGCGGAGTGTGCTGGAGTCTTCTTCTCTTTTGGACTGGTTGATTGTCTCTTTTGCATAGTTTATAGACAGCATACTAAAAAGCAGAGATATCACCCTGCCAACAAAAGTATGTATAGTCAAGGCCATGGTTTTCCCAGTTGCAATGTATGGCTGTGAAAGTTGGACCCTAAGAAAGGCTGAGCGCCAAAGAATTGAGGCCTTTGAACTATGGTGCTGGAGAAGACTCCTGCGAGTCCTCTGGACTGCAAGGCGATCAAACCGGTCAGTCCTAAAGGAGATCAACCCTGACTGCTCTTTAGAAGGCCAGATCCTGAAGTCGAAACTCAAGTACTTTGGCCACCTAATGAGAAGGAAGGACTCACTGGAGAAGAGCCTGATGCTGGGAAAGATTGAGGGCAATAGACGACAGAGAATGAGGTGACTGGATGGACTGAAGCAGTAGGCGTGAGCTTCAATGGACTCCAGAAGATGGTAGAGGACAGGAAGGCCTGGAGGAACGTTGTCCATGGGGTCGCGATGGGTCGGACACGACTTCGCAACTAACAATAACAACAACAATAGATGTTGTTAATGTCTATGTGCTTATTGATGGCTGATTTGTCAGAGTGCCCCCGGCTTCTAGAAATTTCGCCAAACAGCACTCCTTACTAGCACTGATGATGTTACCTAGTTAGGGTAATGAAACATCTGCAAGAAAATAAGCAAGCTCAGAGAAGCACCAAGGAGCCCTCAATAATAGATGCACATTGACAAAATTTCCATCCGTCAGCTAGAAAAGGCCACATTGCTTTTGTTAGGTTTTCAGCTCGGAATCCAAACACATCCCAGTGAGAGGTTACTGCAAAAGATACAGTTTTATTGTTGATCAAAGCGAAGCTGGGGCCCCTCAAACTCTTCTCCCAGACACAGCAAGGCAGAGGAGATGAGGCACACCCCAATCAAACATTTTGTTTTCTTTTATAGCTCGTACACTTTCTCACGCTAACAGTTCAGCTCGTGATTTCTTTGCATTCAAATACACAATTTCTTATCTACCGGTTTATGCACAGCTCGTGACTTCTTTGCGCTCAGATACACAATTACTGGCATTCAGCCTTGAGCTTTTTCTCCGTGGGCAGCATATTTTAAGTTACAGCAAAGCAAAGTGCAAAGAGGAAGAACAATGGCTGGGTTATACATCAACGGTTACACTCTGGTCCCTTCATTTGGATCCACACGTATATTACGTCAATACAGGAAGTCCTTCCCCCGATGACTTTCCTTCCTGGAAGGTTTGGCTGGGAAGGTCCCAAATGGTGATCACATGACCCCGGGTCCCGGCAACCATCGTATGCTGCTTTCCAAGTGTCCGAATTTTGATCACGTGAACACAGAGATGCTGCAAAAGTTGCATGTGTGAAAAACGGTTATAAGTCCCTTTTTTCAGTGTTATTGTAACTTCAAACGGTCACTAAGCGAATGTCGTAAGCCAAGTGCGTTATGATATCCTAGGTTCTTGGGAAGAACTCGATGCACACGAAGGACAAAGCAGCTAAAGAACTGGCCACCGTGATTTCACACTGTTGTGTATAATAATTATAGTAACCCATTAATAGCCAGTGGATAACCGTGTCGGCATTGACAAAAATCACCACCAGCCAACGATCAGCATTGACAATATCGTTGTTGTAGTTGTAGTCGCTCCTCCAGAGTTCAAGCAAAGGCTGAGCTGGATGAATGATGGCCTAATAACTTAGAGGGGAACAAATGATATCTCTGAGATTATTGATAATTAATCAACAGCGCTTGGTTTTTCCTTAGATTTTCCTAAGCCAAAGCTGAACTTCCAGCTCAGCTCGGTTGGGCTTAGCTCAATGGTCTTTACGCTCCATTGGTAGTATTGCCAATATTGACTTAGGCAATTGCATATTATCCAAGTGGTTTATTTTGGTAAATCAGGCATGCTTTCTGAGCATTTAATGCAGCACCGAACTGGCCTTTAATGGCTCAAGTCTCTTGAGCCGGATTTTCAGTAAAGAGAAAAGAGCAAACAGCTACTAGAAATTGGAAATTGAACATTAAGTGCGGACCAGATTCTGGGGAATTGGACACACACACACACACACACACACACACACACACGTTAACTTCTCAGAAGAGATGAGAAATAAACATGGTAAATACAACCAAGCAAAAGAAGCGGGCTGTGAGTTTTGTACTAACTAGAAAGTTGCAGCTTTTAGCCAGGAAAGTATACGGTTGTGATGTTTAAATTGGGGAATCTGCAATGCAAGTTTGGATCTGTACTGAACTGGATTGTTTGCAAAATATTGTGTGGTATCTCCTGGCAACTTTACATCAGTGATTCCTGGCAAAGAATTTTTTTTTTTTTTGCATTTGATACACACACTAAGTTCAAACAGTATTTGAAAAGATGTTTTTTTCCCCCCTGAACTTAGAGTAACAAGGCCAATGGACTCTTCGCTCCGCTTTGCATTCATAATATTGTGGGGGGGGTGTGGGAAGTCAGCCCGCCCCCCCAGAGAAGAAAATATTAAAAGGGCAGAAAAATATATTTCCTCAAAGGATCTTAAAGAGGCAGAAAAGCATGCCCAGTTTTTCTTAATAGCCCCAAGTCTCCCTCCCAGAAACAGAAATCAGCTCTGTAGAAATGCAGATGTGATAATCCATTCAGGAAGGTTGGAGCCCTCCAGCTAGAAGCTTAGGAAGACAAAGACACCTAAATTCTACATAACCCCCCCCCCCAAACTCTAAGACAGGACATAATAGGATTAACCCACAGATGCCAAAGGGCACACCCAGACTCAGGTCAGAATACATGACACAGGAAATGCAAAGCCTCAAACAGGAACAGGAACAACTCCAAACAAAAGGCTCCAGAGGGTATAAAAACCCACTCCCTACATGTGCTTGCTCTCTCTTTTCTTCCAGAGCCATCTTTCTGTCTGGCTCTCCTCTTCAATAAACTGCAACCTTCTTTCTAAAGTAGTCGCCATGTTGTTTATCCCCGGCTTGGACTGAACCATGATGAAGACTTTTCCTTCAACGGTGTGTGTGTGTGTGTGTGTGTGTGTTTGTGTGTGTGTTAGTCCTTAACTCTGAATACAAATAAACCATAAAGTACACTGATGCCATTGGAAGAGTCCTGTTAACAGCAGTGCAGCTGGTTGAAGACCCAGCTAAGTAGCAGCACCCAGTTAAGCTTTAAGAGAAGAAGCTAACCCAGGCAAAATTGCTTAGCAGCTGAAGGGGACTCCACCACGAAATCCCAGGCTTGTAGGCTAGACTAAGACATTAAAAAAGAAAAATAGGAAAATCAATTAGAACTAGATCATGGCAAACCCATTGAAGACAGGGGATGAGATGGTTAGAAAGGACCATTGACGCAATGAATGTGAATTTGGGCAAACTCTGGGAGACAGTGGAGGACAGGGGGGGGGGTCTGGCGTACTGTGGTCCATGGGGTGCAAAGGATTGGACACCACTTAGCGACTGGACAACAAATGGCAAAACCAAATGGATACGTCCATAAAATTACTAGCTCTCAGGCATCATGGACAGGAGATTTTTTATCTTTACATGTGTGTAGTAGCAGCGGGAGGGAGAGCTCTGTAAGAATGAGGGAGAAATCTGATAGACATTGAAATATCAGGAAGCAGCAAGTTGAGTTGATGTTAGCCAAAGTTGGACAGTTGAGTGGAAGGAGGGATTTGTGTCTGTGACAGACTTGCATTATGTCATATATGCACTGGTATGTTCCTGGATGTCCCTGAAAATACGTCCACTAACCACGTTGGATTGGTAAGGATCTATAGGAGCTTTCTTCTCCTCTCCTGGAGCTCACACTCTCTAAATATATCTGAGGTTTCATTTCTAAGTGCCTTTACACAATTACTACCTCATCCTTCTAAAAACAGGATCTTTTCCAGTTGTTCTTATCCCCTTCCCTTTCCATTGACCTTTAGCTGAACGTTTGCCGTTCGCCTTCCTGCCTGGAAATTTGGACTGCAATAAAAATTTCCGTCAAGCTGTTTAGGAAGTTTCCCTACAAATGAGTTGAGCCGACTCTTCTGGCCACCGGCATCCCCGTGGGGAGCAAGCAGCAATGCGTGTGTGTCGTCAAGTCATCATAAAAAGGGCCTGAATTGCATCTGCTCCCACCTTGAAATGATGGAAGGAGGTTATTCCTGTCAGCTAGTAGACGAATGTCGTTGCTAACAGGAAACCTATTAAACGTGCCGAGCAAAAAGTTGAGGTTGTAACCGTATTTTGTATTTCTGAAAAAAATAATATCGGAAATAATGTGGCCCTTGCGCTATTTCTCATTCCCCAAAGTCCCCATAGGTCAGTGGTGGCGAACCTATGGCACGGGTGCCACAGGCGGCACTCAGAACCCTTTCTGTGGGCACATGTGCCGTTGCCCCAGCCTTGCCTCCCCCCGTGACCCCCTCCTCACCAGCAGCCCCCCTGGAGGAGAGTTGCCCCCGAGTGTGGCCCACGCGGAGCAGCGCAGCCAAGGACATGGCAGCCAGGCAGTGCAGTTAAGACTCTGCCCTCACGCCCCGTCGCACACAGTTGATGCTGCGGGGCGCGGGCAGAGGGCGTGGCTGCCATGGCGCTGCTGGGCTGCCTGGGTGATCTGAGGCGGGCCCTGGAGGCGGTGAGTGGCCCTGCGGGCAGGCAGGGCAGAGTGGGGGTGGGGCCAGTTTTTGGGCACTTGGTCTCTAAAAGGTTCGCCATCACTGCCATAGGCCTTCTTATGATCGCAAACAGTGAGCAGACAATCCTTATATTCAGCCCGATGAATTAAAAAAATAATAATAGAAGAACAAGGGATTAGTTGAAACAAGATTTTATTTTGTCTCTTAAAAAAAAAAAATGTCCGCCCTTTCTAGGGAAATCAAGGGCTGATACTAACGAGCCGAAAGACATTAATCAGTGATTCCAACCACAAGTGTGTGAAATGGCTCTCAAACCACATTTTGGAAGGCTCAAAAAAGGGCAAAGAAGGAAGCCACTAAGGAGACACAAAGGGGGATGCGTAGAATTGCCCTAAAACGTACAATCAAAGAATTTGCCACCCAGCTAGGATAGTGAGAATTAGGTAAGCGAGCATTTCTCGTGCTGCGTGAAGTTAGCTTAGGGGTAGGAGATTTCTCTGCTGTTTGCAACCTCTAGTAGGTCTGCATTGATTCCTGGTCTTCTCATTTTTTCGTAATGTAGTAGAAATTCTAGAGAAGGTTAATATCCTTCACCCTGAGAAGAAGGGGGAAAAAAAGCAGGAAAATAAGTTAATGTATCTTCCCCAGAACTCACCCACCCCACTAAGATGTGGATATCAAAACATAGCTGGGCAGTAAAAACTCCAATGAGTTTTTCGGGGATTTGGTTATTATTAGGTTTATGAGCTGGATCGATTTGTTTACTGCAATTGTTTTTTTCTT